>CAUYPK010038708.1:0-55274 GCA_963574355.1 Loris lydekkerianus | reverse complement strand
GTATTTCAATGTACTCTGCCTGGTGTGAATCTATGTCCACAACTTTAGTATACAACAAATATAATTTTTTAATTTAATTACTTTTCTTTAATGATTTTTTTCTTATTGTTTGGGATTAATTGAGGGTACAAAGAATTAGGTCATACTGAGTGCATTTGTTAAAGTTGGGATATACCTTTTTTTGAAAAAATGAAAGCAGGGACTCAAACAGATATTTGTACAATATTTGTCACAGTATTATTCATGATAACCAAAAGGTAGAAATAGCCCAAATGTCCACTGCTGAATGGATGGATAAACAAATGTGGTGTATACACACAATGGATTATTATTCTGCCTTAAAAAGGAATGAAATTCCCATATAGGGTACAATATGGATGAACCTTGAAGACATTATGCCAACTGAAATGAGTCAGACACAAAAGGTCAAATGTATTATTCTGCTTATTTAAGGTGAGTGGCAGAGTCAAATTCATAGAGATAGAACAGTGGTTACAGAGGACTACAGGGATTCAACGTTTAATGAGTGCTGAGTTCCAGTTTGGAGAGGTGAAGAAATCCTAGAAATGGATGGTGGTGATGGTTGTGCGACATAGTGAAAGTACTTATTACCATCGAATTTTAAATACCACTTCAAAATGGTTAAAATGTTAAGTTTTATCTATGTATATTTTATAACAATAAAAAAAAAAAAAACACTCTTTCAACTGGTCAACATAGACTTCACGGCATTTTCTTAGTTATTGTGTTAAGACATTTGTATTCTACACCTAGTAAATTTCACATGTACCCTTGTAAGATGCACCGTAGGTGAAAACATTTCAAATTGTATATAAAACCAGCACATTTTACCCCATGATTGCATTAATGTACACAGCTATAATTTAATTAAAAAAACAAAACAAAACACTAAGTGAGGCATTTTTCTGGGATGGTGATTCCAGCCCAGCCCCCACATAGCTCGTGCTTCTTCACGGGTGAAGATGTCCCATAACAGAGGCATGATTAGCCCCACATACAGATGTGGAATCTGAGACTCACAGGTATGTAGTGATGTCAAAGCCACATATCAATTGAACGCAGGGTTGAATTTGCAATTTGATTGCAAACTTACAAAGGTCCATGTTGTTAACATTCATGTGGAACATGTCACCTCCTGTCCCATTCTCTGGGGAGGTTCTGGGCCTGTGCCAACTTAACCAGTGATAAAGAAAAGGAATGTGATGATAAAACTTGTTGGGATCTTGTGGTTTTAGATAAAACTCAGTATGGGTTTCTTTGGTTCACCAAGGAAAGGGAAGGAAGAGAAGAAAGACGTGTGCTTTCCCAAGCATGAAATGTTGATGCAGTGGGACCACCATGCACAGCACAGTGTGCACCAGCAACCAGATAGAGAGCCCACTGAGGTACATTAGAGGCTGCCTTTCAGTCACTGCAAACTTGCTCCCAACTCAGCAGCCAATGGCAAGTTGAGCAGAGGCCCCAGTGGGCCTCTGTGGATGGGGGTCTCTCTGGAAGCACAAGCCCAGGAGACTCCACAGATCCTGCCTCTGTGACTGCCAGCCTGCCTGCTCTAAGCCAGCTCAGAGGCCTGGGACTCGCCAGCAGCCGGCTGTGCAGCAGCACATGGGAGGAAACAAGTTGCCAGTCTTGGCATCCTCACTCATGCTGAATGGAGAAAGCAAATCTGTATCACAGCCATCCCCTCATAGCAAGAGGAAGAAGCTTCTTCTGCTCCTCCTGGACCCAGAATCAAAGCAAGGCCCAGGGGAGGGGTTAAAATGAAAACAGCAAGAACAGCAGGTAGGCCTCCTTGAGGTCCTACTGTGCGCAGTGCTCCAAGCTGAGCATTAGCCCCTTCAGCCTCCCAGCCAACCCGGGAGCAGAACATTGGTATCCATCTGAATTTGGAATCTGGAGGTTGAGGCTCAGAGGGGTAAAGGAGCCCAGACAATGTCACATAATTAGTAGGGTACAAAGTAAGGAAGGAAACTCAGGTCTCCCAGCCTCCAAAAGCCTGCTTATGATGGCTAGACTTGGACTCCGACCACAGAGATCTGGGGGTGAATGCTAGCTCTGGCAATTCCTAACCATATGATGTCAGACAAATTTCTATAACTTTCTATCCTTCTAGCTCTATGAATGGGTATGGTGGCATCGCCCAAGGCTGTGGTGGGGGGTGGGGAGTTCAAGGGCAGAAGAAGGAGATGTTGTATGTAGAGCACCCAGACTGCTGGTGAACAGGTCTGGCCCGGCCAAACTAGGATCTTGTAGGAATGCAAGCCTTGTAAGCTTGGTGGGCATTTGACTCTTAATTTTTGACTGACATTTGAATCTCAACTCCTACTCTATGCATCACCCAGTAGGTGCTCATCCTTTTTCTCCAAGGGATGAAGACAGGATTCTCAGGCTGTTACATCCAGGGCAGATTCAGGACTCCCGGGTGTGTCGTGTGGATTCAGGGAGGTAACAAAGGTACAGCACTCAGGGAACATCTGGCCAGAACAGGTGCATGACACAAACGCAGGGAGAATGAACCGAGGGGCAGCATGGCCTAAGGAGATAGGCTGGGCTGTTCTGTCTTCATTTACTAAACTTTTTTAGTGAAGTATCTGGAACCGAGATTGGAGTTTGACTATACTCAGTGTACATAAAATGTGTTCTGTGTTGCCTGGCTGGCTCCTCTGTCTACATAGTCATGTGAGCCAAGAGCCCAGATCATGGAAGCTTTTGAACCTCTTCCACTAGAACATCTGGGAAAGAGAGACCAAACTTCACCTTCTCAATTAGAATTGGCCAAGAATGATCTCTTGTATCCATCCTTGAATGCAGATTTTCCTTTAGATGTCCTATTCTTATAGAGTCAGCCAGAAATTCAGCTCCTGTCCAATTCGGTAGGAGTCTTAAGGGAAGACAGAAGTCTGGGGTCCTCTTGTGGTGGCCTAGGGAAGGTGTGACTCTCGTGAGGGCACAGCTGCTAGGAAAGCCAGCACTTCCAGAGCTGGATGTGAGAACATTGTTTCTTCACTGTGTTGGTCCCTGGCAGGTCCAGGACAAGGCACGAGCTTCCTGACTCAGGAAGCTGTTGCGGGCCAGGAAGAGGGCTGCCAAGCAGAGGCTGGAGAGGGCCGGCTGCCTGGAAGGATGAGGGGGATCTGGGCAGGACACACCGAGAACTGGAAGCAAAATCCTTCCAAGAGAGTAAGCAGCAGTGGGGAGTAGAGGAGGCATGCGCTACTGGGGTGCAGCCAAGAATGGCCTGGAGATGAGTTAGGGAGGGAAGCTGAGGCTAATTAGGACCTCACATTCAACACAAAACCTGGAGTTGATCCTAAAGGCAAATAACAACCTCTGTGGGATATTAGACCCAAGGATGCTATGATTGGATTCTTTTGCAGATCTGACAAGTCATTTGGTTTGGAGATGAATCCTGGAGAAAGTGCTGAAAGGTCCAGTATTTTCACTAAGTTCAAGTCCTTAAGTTCTTTCCCATGTTTCTACATACCAGGTTGTTACAACGCCTTATTACCTTTGTAAGGATAAATGTCCCCTGGACTGGATGGTCCCCTGCAATGTCCCACCCACAGTCCATACCACCTACACAAGTGTTACACAATTTTTCTCTCAGCTCAATGAACCTCTCTTGCTCTCCTGAAGAACAAAGTCCAGCTCCACTCCTGCTGTGCATCCCTCAGTCTCCTCGGCATCTTTTCCATATTTCCTTTTCAGTCTTAATGATCATGAACTTTGTTCATGAAAATCTGTCCTCCAGGGTCAAAGTATGTTCCTCACTCTTCCTGAGACCCAGCTCCATGGTTTCTCATTTTTACTACAGTTCCCTCCATCTGCAAGATTCTCCAAACCCACCTTCTCACATCCAAATTCTGCCACCATAGGCCCAGCTTGAATGACGCCCCTGACATGAAGTCCGTCCTAATTCCCCAAGATGGTGGTGGGATCTGCCGCCGCTTGTCCCCATCCCATGTCATTCTATTTTAAATAACTGAATGCTATTAAGATTGCTGGTGAACAGGTTATCACTCCACTATTAGTCTGTGAATCACTAAAGGACAATAAGCCAACCTTATCATCCCGGCTTCATTAACATAGCCTTTTGTGTAACAGATTTTTAATAAATGGTCTTCTTTGAATGCTGTGTGCTCAGGCTTTGACCCCCTGGTTCTATTCTCTTACAATGGCTCCCAGTTCAACGTCTTGCTTCTCCCCTGAGCGTAAGGCCCGTTGGCTGTCACAGGCTACAGAATGTGCCCATGATAACCAGAAACCACAGATGTATCCAAAATCCACATGTATTGCCAGTTATAGGCCCCAGTACTCAGTTTCCTTGAGAGAAACTCAAGGTGGAGGGAAATCATATTCAGTGTCTAGCTACAAGCAATTTAATGTAGCCCCTTTTGACTTTTCAGGTCACTAAAATCACCTTAGAATTATGTTCCTTAAAACAGATGGTGATGTTGGTTTTAGCTCCTGTTTCCCCCCACATCAGACCAGACACATACACATTTTCAATGTTTTCTGAATTGAACTGGTTTGGACAGAAACCAAAAGAGATTAAACCACATTCTGATCACCAAATTTTAGAGTTTCATTCTGTGGGCAGAAGGGCACGAATGTGTGTGGGAACCCTGGGAAGAGTCAGAGCTCTAGGTGGTATAATGAGATGGTGATTCTTATGATAAATCTGATTTAAACCCAGAAAAAAGAGACCTGCTCTCACATGGAAATACCCACTTCAAATCGCCTATCACATTTAGGTGGAGACAAAATGTGACCTAGAAGTATGCATGCTGATTTGGTGAATTTAGTCTCTAAGCTGATTATAAAGTCCAGTCCCAGCCCCAAACCCCAGCGTGAGTGATGAAATGTCACTGCCCCTCTCTGGGCCCAGCCGTGGGTATCAGGGACAGAGGAGGGCTTTGCAGTCACTGCAGGCGAGGGGCATGGGGTGCAGAGAATGGTGACTCTCAGGTCAGTATGTGCCAGAAGGCTGCGATTAAGTACATTCCTAACGTACACGGACTCCAAGGCTAGTCCAAAATCCCTCTGAACCATGCCACTCCTAAATTTACTAACTCTAATAACTTTTCCATCTGGCCTTCCATAAGGCCTCTGGAATCCAATTATTCCTAAACCAACCTTTGCTTTTCACCCTACCCTAAGCCCACTTGTCTCCCAAGCTTCCCAGCTCTAAACTGCAAATCCACCCACCTCATTCCTCAGCCCAATCCCAGGGTTTAATGTTTGTCCTTCTCCTTTCCTCACCCCCTCCATCCATTTGACCATCCTCTCGGAGACTCTGTTTCATAATAAGTGAAATTAGGATAATAGCTCCCTTCCTGAGATGATGTGGGGGTTAGAGATTATGTTGATGCAGGGCCGGGCACATGGCGAGCTCACATGGTATCAATTTTCATTACTGTGTCTAGACAAAAGGCCCCATTCTCCTGATTAGACACATAGGCTCTGAATACACGTGCTAAACAATGAATTGGATGAGTACGTGTCCTGGATTCTAGGTCTGGAAAAGACAAAATGCTGAAGGCCGCAGGGTGAGTGTTTAAGAGCCTGGGGGTAGGACTCCTGATGCATTAAATGAGAGTTCTCTCCTCTTAGCATGCTCCACAGAAGCCCTCCAATAAGCTGTGATCATAACAAATAAATGGAGATTTAACAGAAAGAAGAAGGAAGGAAATAAAGAAAAGGAAAACAAATGTGCAATTCAATCGAAAGGCATTTTGTTGCAGTTATGCAATTTCAAGTTCAGGATCAGGCATTATGCTTATTTTCATCTCCGATAACTAATACATTAGTTTCCTGCTAGATGCAACTATTATGGGAAAAACAAAATTCAATTCACCTGCGTTTGTCACCAGAGGATTGTATCTGCTACACAAAGGCAGGAGATTGAAATGAAAGATGCCTCTTATTGAATTTTAATTTTGAGAAAATGGGACCAATTTCTGGGCCTCGCAGACACAGTCAGCCAGATGGTTTGAGGAAGGCTCAAAGCTTAGCATGCGATCCGTGTCTATGGCACCAAAATACATGCTCCGGTTAGGCACATCCGCACCCTGGCCCTTCTTCCTTTTCATATTTATCCTCATGAACCATTTTACTCTGTTTCACATGTGGCCTATGGCAACAGATACTTATGGAGAATGATTTGAATAGCCCCCTAAATCTCAAACAAGATACTTCCCTTCCTGTCACTGTGCCTGAAACCCCTGCCCTTGTTAGAGCTGGCTTTGGGAAAATGCCTCGGTGCCCACTGCTCTGTAGTCCTCAGCTCAACACAGTACTTGGGGCTACATGAGACCATGTGGAATTTATTGAAACCAAATACTCTATGGAATTAATTTGCTGAATTATAACAAAGAAGAATCACCTTTTCTTTATCTTGCCCTCATGGCAAAGATGAAGCACACATTAGGAGGAGATGTATCTGTTGATAACCATGAAATAATGGGGAGGAAGTGGATGTAAATATGGCCAGTGCCTCCTTTTATGTCTGGGAAAATGTCAGAAATAAGAATTTGGAGTTGAGTAGATCCAGATCGCAATCTTCATACTGTGTGTGACTTGCCCTGTGGCATGGAGTAAGTCCAGTTCTTTGTCATCAGTACAGCTGGAGTGAGAACATTCACCCCTCTGGGAGTGAGGGGGTGGCCCAGGAGGAGGGAGCAGAAGGCAGGAGCCACTGTATGTAAAGGACCATGTCCAGGATCTGGTCAATAGTTAGGATCTCGTATAATAGAAAGTGTTCAATCTTCATAGGCATGGTTGGCATTCAGCTCTCAACTTTTGCCTGTTAGTTAAACATCTGGTCCCTTCTTGTGATTGAGAAATCTTCCACTTTTATAAGGCAGAGTCAGCCTTATATAGAAGGTAAAAAATGCAAGGAATCTCCCTTCCCAGTTTCCTTTGTACTTAAGGGGAGGTGTGTAACCCAGGCTCTGCCAGGGGGTGTGCCCTGGACACATAGGGAGGTGATGGCAGAGACTCAGACTGTAAAAACTCTAATTTGATGGCGGGTGGCAACACTGAGTATTCAGGGACAGTGGTGGCAGAGGGCGGACCTAGGATCCAGGGTCTGGTGGTGGCAGGGGGTACTCCCAAATTCTGTGGCCCAATTTTAGCCATCGCTCTGGGTATTGCCCAGCCACTTCTATTCCCACCTTTCCTTCTTTCTCCCCTTATAAAATATTTTCAACATGCCATAAAGCACTGAGATGCTATCATATACACCTGGTTTACAACCACCCAGCATGATAAAAACCATAGCATTTTTCTGTATGTGCTTAAGATTTATAGTAAGAAATAAAATATTACAGATAACTGTGTAGGCCTATGCATCTTTCTCCAATCCCATTTTCTTTTGGCCTTCCATAGGTAACTTCCATCCTGAATATGACATTTATTATGCATAGACACATCATTAGTACACACAATAAGTTATATGCATATGCGCGCGCACACACACACACACAAATATTCCATGGGTAATTTCTGCTTCAATTTGGAACATAGATATTCTGACCCCCACCCATTACAAAACTCTTAGAAAGAGAAAGGTATTCAATAAATAGATGACCTCATAATAAAGGAAGTGAAATCCACAGGGGTTAAAAGCAGAATGAAAGCATTACACAAAAGTGGTGAAGGAGAAGAAAATTTGGGCTGCCTTGAGACACCTGCCACAAAGGAGGAAGAAGAGGAAACAGAAGAAGAAGGGGGAAAAAAAGATAAAAGAGAGGGAGAAGAGGAAAAGATTAAAATAGACGAAAGGGGCCTTGAACGGATGGGAAAATGAGACCTCTAAGTTAAATCCTGGCATGAAAGATTGGGCTGGGAAGGAAAAAAATCCCTCTTCTGACAAAGAAAAGATGATAAAGTGTCTTGGTTTAGGTCTCTAGGGTTAAGGACACACAAAACAACCTCCTTCCCCCAAATATGTGTCCCCCAAGAAGTTGTAACTACTGCCCTATCCATAAGCAAAGGTGGGGTTTGAACAGAGACTACCCACATGGTACATAAAATTCATAGCTGAGAAATTAGCATTCTGGCATGGCATCTGGGTACCTAGCAGAAGAAAACTCAAAAAACTTTTGTGAAAAAAATGTATTTCTAGTGAGGTTCCTTAATCCTAAAATTAAGATCATCTAGGCTGGGTGCCAGTAGCTCAGTGGTTAGGGTGCTGGCAACATGGTCTGGGGCTGGTGGATTCAAACCCAGCTTAGGCCTGCTAAACAACAACAACAACAAAAGCCAGGTGTTGTGGCAGGAGCCTGTAGTCCCAGCTACTAGGGAGGCTGAGGCAAGAGAATCGCTTGTGCCCAAGAGTTTGAGGTTGCTAAGACACCACAGCACTCTACCAAGGGTGACAAAGTGAGAGTCTGTCTAAAAAAAAAAAAAAAAACTTCTCGGTCTCCACTGGGACAGGGATGGAGGCAGGTGATCGATTTGGGAATGAGAAACTCACTCCCAGCTAGACCATGATCACATCTGTAGCCTTCTCCTGCCTGGAGATCAATGCTCAATAGATCTCAGTTTTATTGTTTCCCTGTGGACGAGAAGAGCAGCCCCTTCTCCCCTGGCCCAGAGGCCTTAGACTTTCTCTCCATGGAATTCCATTTAGAAGGAAACCTCTGATAACAAAGACAGTTGACTGCATCACCCTCAACTAATTGCAGCCTCTCTCTGGGTCCTATCTGAAAAATGGGGGTGGGGGGGCTACTACGGAACCAAGCTTCTTTCAGCATCCTTATTGAAGATTCAATATTGCATAAGGGATGAGAATCTGCCCATTATCTGGGTTTGAATCCTGACTACCCATATACATCTCACTTTTCACACATGCAATTTAAAATTAACACAAGAGGTTCTACATCACCAAGGTAGCATGTGCAGAGAACCGTGAGCACCCCTGAACTTGGAACCTTTCTTGCCCTTCCAGGGAGAGGGCTCAAGCTGTTCTTGTCACACTCTGAGGCTGTGCACCGAATGTGACTGCAGCATCTATGACCACTTGCAACAAATGATAGGGGCGTCTGGAAGCCCTGTCCTTGGGTCCATCTGAAAAGAGGGCTGGGCTTCGGCCAGACTGGCCCTGCTGATATCCTGCCTACACAGGGCTGTGAGCAACACTCCAGTAGAAACAGAATGGGAGCCGTTGCAATGTTAAATTTTCTAGTAATTACATTTTTTTAAAGTTAAAAAGATGGTAAAATTAACATCATATTCCACTGAACCCAATATATCCAAAAATATTATCTTTTCAACATATGAGAATCAAACATCTAATTAAGATTTCCCCCTTTTTTTAATCCTAATTTTTCAAAATCTGGAGTGCTTTTATAATTACAGAATACCTTCATTGATACATTTTTATTAGAAATACCTGATCTGTATTTGGGTTTTATTTTTCTCTGAGCCCTTTTATTTAGTGGCAACTCAGAATAACTGAGGTAACCCACAGGTGAGGACGCAAAGGGTGGAGGGGATTCACCCCTCACCCCCACCTTCCTAGGAGTATTGTCAGTCTTGGCCACCAGGCCCCATGTCCGAATCTTTGTTGCTTCCATGCCTCCTGCCTGGAGCACCCTCCAGTCCTCCCCGCCAACCTGAAGCTCGCATGCCTCTCACATCCACAAGCTACATACAGCTTTCTGCCCCAAGGCATCTCCCTGCTTACTTGGGCTTCACCCACCTAGGACATGGATCAGTTATTCAGCCCTGCAAACAGCTCATCTCCTGCTTACATCCCTGAATGTTTCTCTTCCTGCTACACCAGGACCTCTTTAGTGCTTCCCAGGGTTCCTAGGACACCTCAAATCCTCACCAAGCCCTTTTATGTGCCTCTTAACGGGGGGATGAACCTTTGACTGTGACTTAATCTCCATTCTCAAGGGGATCATATTGTAGCCAAATGCTCTGTCCTATGAACACAGATATTAATAATAACTCACTTTTATAGCACTTGAGGGTTTAAAAAGCACTTTGGTGTGTCAGTTGTGATAACAATCTTCCCAGTGGTAGTAACTCCTCACCTCCTCGGAGCTCCTTCCTTGAGGAAGCCCACCTCTGTGGCATCCCTCCCCACTGGGTGATTTCTCAAACCCTTGTTTGATTCCCCCACAGCATTTACCATGATCTTGCATAATTTTATTTTGTGTGTGCTATTTTGTTTTATTTTGTCTCTCCCACTAGAATAGAAGTCTCATTTCAAGTGGATGCATCTATTTCCCTCTATGAGTACTAGGCCTGTCCACAGAAAGCACCCCATACATTTGCGCTGAATGAATGAATGAATTCATTAATATGCACCAAGCTGAGTGCAAGGCTTTTTCTGTATCACCACTGTCCAATAGAAATAGAATCCAAACCATGTCAGTAATTTTAAATTTCCTAGCAGTTACATTTTTGAAAAAGGTAAAAAGAACCAGGTATAATTAATGTTACTATAGTTTATTGAACCCAATATATTCAAAACATTATTATTTCAGCAGATAATGCAGATAAAAATATAATGGAGCTACTTTTTTAACTTTAATCTTTTCATCCTAAATTTTTGAAGTCTCGAGTGCCTTTGAGAATTAAAGCCCATCTTCCTATGGATGGTGAGTTTTTATTGTTAACACCTCCTCTTTATTTAGATCTCATACATTTATAGATGAAAAAGTAGATTCGCATAGCTGAGTCATTCCAAACACACGCCAAAGTTTTCTGATAACTGAATCAAGTGAGGATTTTTAAATGTAAGTTAATTGAAATGAAATCAGATGACAAACTCGGCCCCTCAACTTTTCCAGGGATTCTCAGCTTGAGTGTGGCACAGGGCAGGGTAGACCAGTGATTTTCAACCTGTGTGCTGTGAAAAGATCTTAAGTGTGTTTTACAAACAGGTTAAAAAACACTGTTTTAGATAACTACGGTTGAGCCTAAGTCTGATCCCACCAAGCTGTGCTCCTAATTCTCCGCTGACCCGCACCTTGACCCTGGACTAACATTCCACCATCTTCCTCCTCTGTTCATGATCACTATCTCACCACCTCTGTATTTTACCACCTCCCCTTCCCCTCCAATAAAATGTACATTAGTAGGGCAAAATGTTTGTCCTTGTTCCCTGCTCGGTCCCCCGGGCCTCAGTACTTCGCTTGTTGAACGGACAGGCATTTATGTCACACAGTAATATTATTATCTCCCTCTTACAGGGACAGAAACAGGATCCAGGTGGTGCAACAGTGAACCCAAAGGAAAATAAATAGAAAACAGTCAAAATGACCAGGAGGCAGCAGGTTTTGCTCCAAATTCCACCTTGTTTCTGTCACGCATAGGGCCTTCAAAAATGGCTTTGAGGGTACAGATTAGAACCCTAGAGAATACTGGAAAAATATAAATGCTTCGAACATCAAGCAGCCAATTAATGACTATAAGGTACCCACATGCGTGGCCAAGTTCATTCCCAAGACTTTGCTATCATGAATAAAAGTCTGGGGCAGCTTTGCTCGGATTGGCATCCATGTGTGTTCCCATTCTTGCCATCTAGGCTGCTGCCTGTGACAGATGTCGGGGGCTGCAGCTGCCCCCTCCACCCTCCCCCTCAACCATGCCCAGCCCAGACTCTGCATTTGTAGTCACACATTTAAGTTTGTAAATATGTGTATGAATGAATTTTTATTCCTAATAGCAACAATCAAAAGACAGCTTACAATGAAATAATAACTACCAAGTATTCAGTGGCAGCATTCTAAACATGTATTATCCAGCTTAATCCCCACACATCCCTACAGACTTGATTCCTTCCTATTATCATCATACCCACTTGACGGGTAAGAAAACTTAGACTCAGAAAAGTGACTGTGCCATCGTCACTCCCAGGATTTAAATCCTGGTCCATCTGTCTGTGACCTTGTTAAGGTGAACTGCTTCGTCATGCCTGCTAGCTCTCAGAAACGCAGTCGGAATAGCTCCAGGAAACCACCAGATAGAGTTAGTCCAACAAGCCACATTAAAACCCATTCATTTCCCAAATAAATTCACAAATTCATTTGCAAATATGTAGAATCTTGTAGTAATTACATTGCCTCAAATTTGCTTAATGGAATGACAACTCAGCAAAGCAGAAATGTAGCTGGAAGAACATTTTATTAGCATTTTTCTCTTTATAAATCCACCCGTGTGTCAAGTTAATGATAACAAATCATTAGTGAGAAAGCACCTTCCTGAATCTGCACATTTTGGTCCTGACCTTGGGATCTATACGTCTGGCACAGATGTATTGCCTTCGCTTCCCTTTGCAGCAGAGGTGACAACCTGGTGGAGACTAATTCAGCCCAAGCACTGTGTAGACAATCATTTGTTTTTAAGTGACACACATATTTCATATTCTCAATGCACAATCGACCTGCTCAAGTATGGCCATTAATATTCACAATGTGGCTTTGACAAAGAGAAGTATGTTGAGAGGGCCGTCCGCATTTCAAGTTTTTCAAGGAAAATGAATGAGCGGTTGCTTAGGAAAGAACCTATTGGTACCACATAACAAAGCCCCCTTCACATAAGCTTGAGGGGGGACAGGTGAGTTCATTGGAATGAAACACACATAACTCAAAGACAGGCCAGGTAGCCACGCTCCAGCTTGTGCTGAAACAAGTAACAAAGGAGAAGTTAGAAACACAGGCTGCTATCTCTCCATCTTTGCTTCTTTCTGAACACAGACAGTCCTCAACTTATGGTAGTTTGACTTAAGATGGTTGGATTTTCCAATTGTGTGAAAGCCACACCCATTCAGTAGAAACTATACTTTGATTATCGTAATAGTCATTTTTTTCACTTTTTTTACAGTATTCAATAAATTCCATATAGTCAATGCTTTATTATAAAATAAGCTTTGTATTAGATGATTTCTTTTCTTTTTTTCTTTTTTTTTTTTTTTTCCTTTGCAGTTTTTGGCCGGGGCTGGGTTTAGAACCTGCCACCTCCGGCATGGGGGCCAGCGTCCTACTCCTTTGAGCCACAGGCGCTGCCTGATTTATTTCAATTATAGGCTTATATAAGTGTTCTGAGCATGTTTAAGGCAGGCTAGGACAGTTTGGGTGCAGTGAATACATTTCAATTTAGGATATTTTCAACCTTACGATGAATTTACCAGCTCATCAAGGAACATCTATAATGTTCACTTTTCTCTCTCTCTCTCCAGAACATGGGATATTATAGGGTAAAGTTTATTTCAATCCACAGCAGGATGGGAGGCAGGTAATGTAGTGTGGAGAGAGGAAAAGATTTCCCAGAGGAGGAAAGGCTGACCTGGGATTTGAAAGATTGCTATGAATTAACTAGGCTATGAAAGAACCAGGTGGGTTATTTTGGATACAAGGAATGTAAATGCTCAGGCACCAAGTTCACAGGAATCAAGAACTTGGGGGAAATGTAGAGATTTGAACTGCAGAGTTAAGCAGGGCTCAGATCATGCAGACGCTTGTTTGCCAACAAAAGAATTTGGGAATACTTTAGCAATTCCAAACACTAACGTATTAGAACCAAAGGTCTGCCAAGAAAATCACTTTAGTAAATGTTGATTTTATATCATTCTTTTGCAGATTCACAGTTCACATTAGCATATTAAAGGCTCTGAGAAGTCCTGTAACAAACACACAAAAGTACCTGGATAATCCAGAGTGTCCCAAATGTATTATTAAACTATGACTCTCATTCCTAGCCTACACCCTATGGAACATTCACTTGCTATTCGGGTTTGAGACATTCTGCTTTGAGGCAATGGGAGGCTATTGGAAGGTTTTTAAGAAGGATAGTGAAATAATTGAGTTTGTACTTTAGAAATGGCCTACTGCCTGCTGCAGAGAATGGAACAGAGGGGTATTAGCCAAGATGCAAGGAGACTTTCTGGGGCACCTGTAATTATGTAAGGGAGAGCTGTCAGGCACCTGAATCAAGCCGTTGGCATGAAGAGGCCGTGGCTGGGAATAGTCATGGTTGCCTGAGATCCCAATACAAATGGCAGCTCCATGGCAGGCTCCATTTAGGAAGGTAAGAACAATGAGCATGAGAATGAATTTTATTGTGAGACCCAAGAATGGAAGCATTAGCAGGGGAAAGGGCAATTACCCAGCAACTATAGCGCTCTGGCTTATAAAAGATCTAGCATTTCAGAAGGGCCAATGCCCCCTTGCAGTGGAACTGTACGGGCTGCCCTCTGGGAAGGCCTCCCTAAGCCACCATTGCTGGCCTAGTTTGTAGACGAATCTGGTTCCAAAAAGAGACATCGTCCTGTTAAGAGTGGAAGGCTGCAGTGGACCATCACAAGGAAATTGAATGTCATGCCACAGAATTTAGCCCTTCTTCTTCCTATTTTAATTAAGCACCTACTATGTGCTCAGATGGTCCTTAAAATGTTTCCTGGTAATGTAAGGTTTTCATTTCTTTTATATCAGTCATTTATTGCTAAATAATAAATCATCCCCAAACCTAGTGACCCCAAACTGTAAAGATTTATCATTCATGATTCTAGGGGTTGACAGGGCTTACTAAATAGTTCTTTGCTTGGTGTCAACACAGGCCACTTAACAGAGCTTCAGTTTTCTGAGTGCTTCACAGAAGCTGGGTCTTCCAGGATGCTCTCTCCACGTAGCTGCCAAGTGACTGGCTGTGAGCTGGGGCTTCATCTGGGCTCTTTCCTGTGTGGCCTCTCCACACAGCTAGCTTGGGCCCCCTGGTGGCTAGATTCCAACAGGACCTCGACTTCTCGTGTCAAGCTTGCCCACTGGCCAAAACAAGCCACATAGCCAGGCCTAGTGTCCAGGTGAGAAGGGACTACACAAAACTCTGGGTACCGGGAGATGGTTGATTTGAACCAATTATATAACAATCTACCACAGTTTAATTATAAAACTGTATATCGTACATGTAAAATAAACCCTTTGATATATCTCTGTTTTTCTCTTTACCTTTGTGATATGAAATGGGGTCTAATTAGAAATGAGTTTTCAAGAGAAACCAAAACCAAATGCACACAGGTAGGAAAATAATTTGCAAATAATTTTAACCATCAAGATCAGGGGAGCCAGAGAGGCAAGGTTCTTCCCAAGGCTTCTGACATATTTTCTTACATGTGATTTAATAAAATATTTGCCCTTGTTTTCTCACCTGAGAAATTAAAGCCATAAACACTGCTTTGCTGAACCATTAAGAGGATTTAAAATAGAGATGTTTGTATATAAAATACATTTAGTATCACCAATATAACAGAGCAAACAAGCTCATGTCCTTTCACCCTGTTATGCCTGTATATAAATTTTAATCATTTTAATAAAAGTATACATAAAATTGTGTTTTACCATTATACTTACTAAATTGCTGGATATTTCTACCTCCACTTTGTCCTTATCCATTTTAATTGCTGTAAGCTATTCTTCTAAGGCAATGCACCATAATTTATGTAATCCTGCCCCTGTTTGTGTTGATTTAGGTGACTTCCTGTTTCTACTCTGATAAATTACACTGATGATTACATTGAAATTGTCCCTCTCTGGAAATCATTCTTACTAATCATTCTTAAAAGTGATAGTTAGTGATAAAAGTTTGTGAAGCTATTTATGACTCTTGGTGTGTGTTCCTAAATTAGTCCCCAAAACAATGTGTGCCTGTTTCATCACAGCATCACCAGCACTGGATTTTTATCATTTCTTCTGTCTTGTTTTGATTTTTGTTTGAGAGGCTAAAATATATGCTGTGTCTTCTGTCTACCTCTCGTGGTGACTGTATTGTACATGCAGCTACTATTTATTGAGCACTTACTGTATGTGTGCTCCATGACACATATTTTTTGGAGATTTTAAGAGATGCTTTGGGTAGTCATTATTATTTCTGTTTTCAATGATAAAGAAGCTGGAGCTCAGAGACTTTGAGTAGGGAAGACGTCTAGTCAAGTCTGGGCTAGATTTAAGATAAAGATATTGATTTCTTTTTTGAACTCAGAAGCATGCATTTTGCCCCCAAATTGTCCTCACCATAAGAAGTTAATAATCTTATTCATTCAGAGAAAAAAAAAAAATCACTTAGAGAGGTCAACCACGTATAAGGCACTGGACTAGGTGCTGGGGTAATTGAAAAAAAAGTAAGATAGTGCTTAGCAGGGGACATGGGATAACACACACACACAGCAGCAACACTACAGTTCCTGTTAACAGCTCTGAGGCTCCTGTGGGAATTCAAAATATTAATTGAACCTGTGAAAACCGCTATTTGCTATGTAGGGGGTGTTCAAGGTGAGGAAGATGCCGGCCCTGGAGGAGGATGTAGGACGGAAAGAGCAGTACGCAGTCTCAGGCCAGGCACTTCTGGGAAGCCCTTGCCCCATGGGCAACACGAATCCCAGGTAAATTCACATAAGAAGGATCAAAAAAACAGTGAGTTCCTACCTCACTGGAGAGAATGAAGTCAGCTCACGGAATGACAGAGCTTTGATCTGGTCCTTGGGCAGCCTCAAGCTTGGAACATGCACAAGCCTGGAGATTAACTCTGCAAGAAGATTCCAGGTTTCCATACCTGAAATGCCTCTCTGAAAGCAGATGTAGCCAGTTCTCCATAATGCCAGTCACCTCCCCAACACCAGCCTCTCAGGGCAATTTAGAATTAAGTGGTGTTGCCTGGGCCTCCAAGGAGCTTAATTGATGCAAAAGAACTAATTGGAGAAGAAGATAAAGCAGGATACAATTAAGTGCTAATTGGGTGGGCCTGGCTCTCAATCAGTTTTTCCAAACTTGCCAGATGATAAACCCCCCGAGGCATGACGTTAGCTAGAGATTGCTAGATCCTCCCACCTTGGAGCTCCCCTACCAGCAGGTCTGGGAAGGGAGTCGGACTCCCAGGAGCCTCAAGTGACCACATCTTCAAGTATGCCACTCTGTGCAGCGCTCACGTCAGTGGTCCTCAAACTGTGACCAAAACATCCACAACCACCAGGGACCCTTGGCAAACCACACACAAATGTGTGGTCCCCACCCAGAGTATCTGCTTCTGTGCCTCTGCCATGGGACTGATGCTCACTCAGCCTGATGTTTGAGAACCACTTGCTCTGAGCATCTCATGATCTCCTGGGACTGTGAGGAGGCCAAGGCAGCGTGCAGGAGACGCAGCTGTGAGGCTCCTGAGGCTTTGTCTGGCCTTTCTCAGTCTCATCTGTAAAATTCAGGAAATAATTATGATCTCACAGAGTTTGAAGAATGTAGAATAAAATGTTCAGTGTGTAAGTTCTAGTACTGTGCCAGGTGCTCAGGTAGTGGGGGAATGAGCAGATAAGGGAAGGGCTTCCCGGAAGAGGGGGATTGAGATGGCCTTGAAGCTAATAATATTTTAGTAAGAAAAAAGGGATTCTTATTCATTCAGAGAGAATATTCCTGGAGCAGAGAGAGAGCTGGGAGCCAGAGCTAAAGCAAAGATCCAGGATCAGAAATGAGCAGAGAATGTTCCAGGCACAAGGAAGGGAAGAAGAACATTTGAAGCAGGAAGAAATGAAACAGAGTCATGAAGATAACGGTGGTGGTGATGGTGGAAGTTCCCAGGGACTCAACACAGCATGAAGAGAGCACAAGGAGACCAGGGAACAGCCATGTTGCCCTGCATCTCATCAGCACCCCCAGGGACATGGCGTGGATGCTGCTGGCACAAATTCTGCCCACATGCAGGAAGCACAGAAGGAAGAGTTCTGTCTGATGGAACCCAAGGCACCCTTTGCCTCCTGGTTTCAGTTCTGGTTGGTCCTCTTTGTCCACCATCCTAAGTTGTGCTCTATTCTCCAGGCTCGAGGCATTCCGCTGTAACCTCTGCCAGCCCGTGTCCCTAAGAGCTGGTCACCTTTCAGCCTCCTTGGGTCTGTATGCACTTGAGAAGTTTTCTTGCCCAGGTGGTAGCAAATAAGATGTGAGCCTGTCACTTACTTGGTGCTGTTCTGCTGACTTAATAAATTTTCCCTTTTAGCATCTTTTTCATCAGTCTGGGACCCTCAGAGAGAGACAAGAAGGTGGATGGTGGCTATTTTGTCTCCCACACTTGGAGAAAATTACTTCAAGACACTGAGAAGCTGAATCACAGAATTTTGCTGGAATTCACATCTGTGGTTCTGAATGGTCCCAGAGCCAGCTTCAACACCTGCCCTGCCTGGCTATTTAAGGTCACAAATTTAATGATTGGCTATTTAAGGTCCTGCACTCTGAGCTCCATGGCAGCAGGGAATTCCATCAGTTTTGACAATGACTGGGGCCCACTAATGAACTTGGGTACATAGGAGGCACTCAATAAATCTGATTTGTTCTCATGACTGTCAATCAGTGACCTAGTACTGAGTCCCGCCAACAGTATCCCCAAAATTCTTTGTCAAGAGCATTTTTCTATCAGTTCCAGGGATTAGAATTAGTGTTTCTATCCTAATCCTGTAGCTGGTGTGGTCTGGGGGCATTCTATACACTAATATGACCAGGAAGGCCCCACTTCCCTCTGCCTGGCCTCCTCGTGAAGTCAGTTTACGCTGCCGGAAACAGACTTTGGTTCTGTCTGTGATGACGTTAGACTCTGAGACCCTGGAACAGATTTTGGGTCTCTCTGTGATGGCATTAGACTCAGAGACCCTGGAACAGACTTTGGGTCTCTCTGTGATGGCATTAGACACACACATCCCTCCTGCATTCCTGGGCATTGAAAGAACTCTATACAGATGGGAAATTGGTAGACCTGGGGTCCTTTTTCACATTATTACTATCTAAGCTACTGCTCAATAACCCCTAGCCTGGCTTCTAGTTCACGGTCTGTTTTTGTTTTGTTTTGTTTCAATGGATTTTTGTATAACTGTTTTGTTTTGTTTTGTTTTGTTTTTTTTAAGACAGAGTCTCACTATGTTGCCCTCGGTAGAGTGCTGTAGTGTCATAGCTCACAGCAACCTCAAACTCTTGGGCTTAAACCATTCTCCTGCCTCAGCCTCCCAAGTAGTTGTCACTATAGGCACCTGCCACAACACCCGGCTGTTTTTTGGTTGTAGTTGTCGTAGTTGTTTGGCAGGCCTGGGCTGGGTTCGAACCTGCCAGCCGCAGTATATGTGGCCAGCACCCTAGCCTCTGAGCTATAGGCACTGAGCCTGTACAACTATTTTTAAAAACCCAAACAAACAAATGAGTTTGGATTTGACACTGAACCTAATCCCAGTGGAAGAATGCAGTAATATCTGCAGCTGTCTGTAAAGGATTGCTGCCTGTCCTTTGTTACTCCTCAGGTTGGGGGGAATAAAGAAAGTCTGGACGTCCCTGTGTGAGTCAGAGCCTGTGCGGTCGGTAGAACAGGCTGAGAAGGGGTCTCACGGGACTGTTTCCCAACACAGGAGCCTCACTGAGCTAGACACCCCCACACTCCTGGACAGGCCACATCCTTCTCCCCTGATCTAGCAGGGCTGGCACTGACCACCCACCAAAGGAGTTCTAGAAAGAACTGAAAGCACTTGAGGAACTTCATGTTCAACATGAGTGACCTGGGATTGAGAGGTAAGGAAATTTCTCCAAGGGCTCACGCCAGGCCCCCAGCTCAGCCACTTGAGTCAACAGCATCCTGCCGATGTCTCTTGCCGCAGAACTCTGCTATTAAACGCCCCTGTTACGGTGTTATCAGGGAAAATGGAACACGACGATGCTGCAAATTAGGTGTGTATTTCACATTTTGAAAAGGGCAGGTGAACTTTTCCAGCCTGCAGTGCCCTGGAGAGCACTGAATGGAAAGTCCACCCGTCCTCCCAGCAAGGAGAATGTGGTGTGGCTCCCAAGGACAGAAGCCTGGTCCTCCCTAAAGGGAAGGCCATTTCCTGGAGCATGTTTCCCATTAAGACCAGATTGGAGTTTTGATGATGCGCTCATCAGGACCTGATAATCTTACAGCCTCAAGAGGCTGCCTGAAAGGAGGGGTTTAATTAAAACAGGCAATGTGTGGGATGTTAGAGGCTGTGTCCTGGACTGGGTTTGAAGGGGCTGTGTGTCCTCAGGAGAAGCAGGTTTCCTTGTGATGAAAGCTGAGATAAAATGTAGGGGAAGGAGGGAGAGAGACAGAAAGGGATGAAGAAGGAAGGAGGAGAGAGGAGGAAGGGGAGGGGGAGAAGAGGGGGGAGCATCCAGGCATGTATCTTTCAGAACCCAGATCCCCCTTGAGAAGTTACTTCCTTCCGAAGGTAAGTAACAACCAAAGCAGGTGAAACATCCTTTTTTAGAATCATCGATTCATGTAATGTGCACCTGCTGAGCTCCCACTCCACCCCTGGCCTCGTGCTGGGCGTCCAGGATACTACACAGCTGCCATTCCCAGGAGCCTGGAAAGATGGCACATACACTAGGGGGTTTTACTGTCGTGCAGAAGCCAAAACCCTAAGATCTATCTTTCTTAGACTTCTTTGCTGCTGGAGGTACAGATATGACCTTTTTTTTTTTCTTCCTCATCACATACATAGAATTAGAATTAAGATGAGCCAGGGGAAAGGCAAGTTGCTGGAAGTGTCCATTTTGCTAATGTGAATTGGGACACAGGTGGCTATGAAGGCGCCAGCAGTGGGGATGTCTTCCTGATTCCTTGGGCAGCTTCCCAAGCCTATAGCTGTTACCTACTGTAGGTACAGACGCTGTCAGTGTCCTATCCATTGTAACTCAACCAGGGATGCTGGAAAATACTTAATCACCTGTTCTTCAGAAGAAAACAAACAAACAAACAAACAACAACAAAAAAAAGCCCTGATGGCATTTGCCCATTTCCGTGGTGTAAATATTCCCCAAGTGGCTGAGGTACACCTGCATTATTTTGGTGCATTTTCACTGTATAAATATAGCAGAAGAAAATGACCTCAAGAGCATAGAGAATAACAAAGTATGGTAAAATAATTAGTGAGATCTGAGTATTTTTTACCTTTGCCCTTCATGTAATTTGTTTAATTATAAGTTTGTCATATGCAATTTTCAATAATGACTACATGTAAAAACCAGCTAGCAAAAAGTTTTGAGAAGTTGACCAGCTCCTGGGAGCCCTGCAAGCTGACCCAGACACACCCCAGAGGTGGGAAGGGGGTCACTCCTCATGTTCTCAGTGGCCTTCTGTGTCTCTCTGCACAAGGATGTTCTTGGGCTGAGGCAGTGTGATGGGTGGCAGCACGCTGGGAGTGCACCAGAGGGCTACAGTGGTAATCTCTGAAGGGACTGTTCCCCGGTCCAAGGGTCGGAGGTGGGAGGTCAGTGTGCAGCACCCCCAAACACACACACGACACTTCAATTCTGAGATGTGTTCCTCCATTTCTCAGGGGATCATGTGGGGATTACGTTCCAGTTGTTATGTTCCTGTTGTCCAAGGCAGCAACCTACCCACTAAGGTACCTTTATCAGTTTTCCTCCCTTGTCTGTCTCACTCCCCCACTTCCTTGCTGTGCCTCCCACTTCCCCAAATAAACTATCTGCACCCTAATTCCCCTCTCAGAATCTGCTTTGAGAAATGTGCCCACTAAAGCAGGGTGGAATTTGTGCCACGTGCTAGAAGCAAAGCACTCACCACAAGGTAGATGCCAAAAGAAAAAGAAAAAGTATATTCACATTTATTTCCCTCTTATGGGGCATGACAGTTACTCAGCGCCCTGTTCGGCATGTCAGTTGTGATGTTGGGCACTCAGTACACAAGGTCTTACTCCAGCTTCAGGACAAGGTGTGTGCTTGTGGGAGAATGTTCCTCCAAGCCACTTGTTAATAGGAATCACACAGTTTCTGCAGTGCAAGGGACATTAGAGATCTCTTGATACAGGGCCTTTATTTCATAAATAAGGAAATAATGGTGTGGGGAAGGGAGGAGATTCTCCAAAGGTCCCTCTTCAAAGAGGTCAGTGGTCAGCGTGGCCTCCTGGCCCAGAGGCCTCCTCCTTGGAAGGATATGAAGACACCAGCCCCACTGCCTTTCAGACTCCAGAGCTGCCTTCCCCAGTGTGGTGACGTTGTCTCAGTCAAGGCCTTGCTAAGTGACAATGGTCTATGGGCAGTCTTATTAGAAATTCTACAGTTGGAACCACGCTCAGAATAAGACTACATAAGGTCTTACTCTAAACTAAATTTATAGTTAGTTAACTAACTAAAGTTGTAGTTAGTGAGAGCAGCAGGACCATCAGCTTTCAACTCTGAATCAGCAGCTCTCTGGGAAACTCCCGTGTGGCCTCCAAAGGAGGGGGACTTACATCAGGCAGGCACTTCCGCCCTCTGGGCCAACTGTAGAATTTCTAATAAGACTGCCCATAGACCATTGTCACTTAGCAAGGCCTTGACTGAGACAACGTCACCACACTGGGGAAAGCAGCTCTGGAGTCTGAAAGGCAGTGGGGATGGTGTCTTCATATCCTTCCAAGGGCTTGTTCCCTTTCAGTATCACTAGCCACTGTTAACCTGAATGGCCATTTCATGCAAGGTTCTGTTGTTCAGGCCCTAACAGGGCCGGATGAGCCTCCATGCTGACATCTGGGGATTTTTTTATTCATTTCTGAGGCTACTGTGATAGATAAGTTGGGGGACTGGACTCCATGGAACCGGCCGAGGACCCAGGACACTCTGTACACCCAGTGAAGTGTTAACTAACTATAAATTTAGTCTAAAGTAAGAATACTTTGAAGGTATAACCACTTTAAGATGGGAAGATACTGTGTAACTTTGTAACCCATGAGGGGGAATCTGTTTCACTATACTGTGATGAGTAATACCATACTTGATGTTTACTTTTTCTGTGAGAATAAAAAGTAACAAAAGGAAAGAGGAGGACAGAGCAGCTCTTTAAGAAGATACCCTTACTGTTTTCTGGAATTGAGGGCTTTTCTCTAAATAAAAGTGAAACTGTTGATCTCTTATCAGCTTCTCCGTTGATTAGCTTGGGTGACAAGTGAATGGTCTCCTTGGTCCGGCAAAAGCAGGACGAAGAGGACAAGCTGTCCCCCAAGTATGTGACAGGACAGGGAAGGAACACTTGGATTATCACCCACCTGAATGAGCATGTACCAGGCACCTGTCCCCCAGAATCCTCATGACAACCCCATGAAAGAGGGGGTTATGATTCTCCTTTCCAAATGTGTAAACTGAGGCTCAGTAGTGTTATTAATAAGTAATGTTCCCAAGCTCACATTATATGCTAGTGGATATAGGCTTTGGACCTGCCTCTGGCTTTGGAATCTGAATTTGAAGGATTCTCAGAGCCCCACGGAAGTCCCACTAGAGAGCAGCAGAATGGCACTGTCAGGCCAAGAGAAGTCAAATTCAATATGGGTTCAAGAACTTCAGCTGATGCAGGAGCCTGGGCATAAGGTGCACTGCAAGGCTCAGGAGTAAGAGCGGTTGGAGTGGGAAGAGCCTTGAAGGCCAAACCGATAGGTTTTGCATTGATCCAGGGAGCTCCGGGAGTTGTAGGCTGAGTCCCCCACCCAGAGCCTATGGCCATCACTGATGAGGAAATAGCATCTGGGGCAAACAGGGCAGAGAGAATTATTCCAGAGAGTCCAGCATTTTGGAGGTCAAAGCCAGAAATTAGAACCAAAGACTCAAACCAACAGTCATGGTGGTGGGCAGACATCAGATCATAGACAGGAAACAAAGCATTGCAGAAATGGGGCACAAGGAGGCCTCTGAATGAAAGCCGAGGATATGTGCATTGAAGAGGCACAGGCATCATTGGCTCCTTCTTATCGGCCACTGGCTATGGCTGTGAAACAAGCCTAAATGATCAAAGGGCCCCTATCAAGACCCAGACATCCACAAGCACAGAGTGGTTTCTCTGCTGTTTCTGGGCTTTTCTGTGGGATGTGAGTGGACAAGAAGCCTTGGATATGGGAAAAGAGGGGTAAGTGGAGATGGGGATTCAACACAAGCAGTAAGACTCAGCCCTGTGTGGACACGGGGAGTAGAGACCCTCCTGGGACCTTTTACAGCAGAGGTCCTCAAACTTTTTAAACCGGGGGCCAGTTCACTGTCCCTCAGACTGTTGGAGGGCTGGACTATAGTTTTAAAAAAATACAAACGAATTCCTATGCACACTGCACATGTCTTATTTTGAAGTAAAAAAACAAAACGGGAACAAATACAATCACACCTCCTCATGTGGAATTTGAAGACCCCTGTTTTAAGCCTTAAGACCCAAACTCAGGTGGGCCTTGCTGTCCTCTAGAACCACTACCATATGTCCCTGGATGAGCACATCTTTCTCTGGGTAGAGTTTATTTTTTTTCCCTTCACTTGGCAAATGTGGCCCTTCCTGATCTGGCACCTACCCCCCTAAATCTTACCACCAGGCAAGTCAGGGAATCTGCAACGTCTGTGCTGGACCCTAGGAAATGAGCTGTGCGTGGCTCCTGCCTGGACATCACAGGATGTGCAGAGAGTGAGCCAGAGTGGTGGGCATGGGGGGTGGGCGGGGTGCAGGCTGGTGTTTCCCCAGCAGGAGCAAAGCAAGGTGATGTGGAAGCAGCTGATGGGGTCTGGTGTAAGCAAATAGGTGATCCTGGAAAACAGAGTGGCCTTGGGCATGTCAAAATAGAAGCAAAGTAAAGAGTCTATTGCCAAGTTCAGAACTGAGGCGTGTGCAGGCAGATTACTGAAGGCCTAGATGGTCAACAGCAAGGAACGGGGCTGAATGCTTAGTAAGGAATTGCAGGGAGCTCTGGGGAAGTGGAGGCATCTTTAGGTTTGGGTTGGGAGGACATTCCCATAGCTGTTTGCTAAGATGATATGGAGATTGGGCAGAGATGGACGAGGCGTGGTCCCAAAGGCCACATAGAATCCAGACAGGAGGCTGCCACTCTAATCTACTTAAGAAATAAATAATCCATGGGAGTAAAAATGCCCTGGCCTAGCAGAAAATGCAGAAGATGCCCTTCCTCGCCGCAGCCTGTACATCCCCAGCCCTTGTGTTAAACCCTGACAGTTATTCCACAGAAATCAAGTAGACCGACATCCCAGAAAATCCCCTGCCACATAAAGATTTCAGATGAAAAAGGCATTTAAGCCTCTTTTCTTTCTACCTACATTGCCTGTTGGAAAATGCCTGTCCAGCCCAAACTCAATTTCTGTCTTTTTAATTCAAGTGCAAATGGATTGAAGGCTCAGATAACAACATAAAATTGGTTAATCAACTTTCATCCCATATTTATATTGCAACGGGGAGATTTTACAGTTTGCTGCAGCTCAGCCTGGTGTTCTGTGAAAGCCAGCCAGCATTTTATGTACCCTTAAAATTGCAACCCCCTCTGCTGTCAGTGACCCACCACCCCTCCCGCTAACCAGCTCTCTCCGCCTGTCTGGCCGGGGCCAGTCGGTTCAGTTTTCATTCTGAGCGCGTAAGGCCCTGCAGGAATAGGCTTTATGTTTTACTAGAGAAATGAAAATTGCTTTTTGCTCCCATCGTCACATCACCACGGAGGGATGCCAGTGAAGTCATGGTACAAGTGAAATTACTGAAAATATTTTAGACTTAATTTTCTGTGTCAGGCAGACCCAGGCTATGCTCATTGTAGGCCTGGTTAACTGTCCCTCTTGGAGTCCCGTTGCTCACCAGCCAAGGCCTAAAGCTTATAGCCTGGCACACAAGGCCATCTGGAATCTAGCTGCCCTCATCTCTTTTCTCATGAAGTAATTTTTTAAGGTGCATGTCCCAATGCCAGGTACTGGGTACACATCTGTGGGCAAGACCACCACCCTCCCTCCTGTCAGGGAGTTTGCATTCAAATGAGGAAGATGGACAAACAGCACATGGATATCAGATAAAAGAAATAATTACAGACTATGATACAAGGAAACAAAGGACTCAGAGAATAAATGGGAGAAGCATGGGATGGGGAAAGGGAGGGTGCTTGTTTTAGGAAGCAGTGAGTTTGCCAGGCAGCTGGGAGAGCAAAGGCTCAGAGGAAAGGCCGAGGCCGAGAGCAACATGTAGAACATGACGTCTGAGAGGTCAGCAGATGCCAACTGTGTGAGTCACACAGGTCTGGACTTTAACCAAGGGCCAAGAGGAGTCACACCAGATTGGGATTTCAAGAACTCTTGGGCCTCAATGTGAGACGGATGTGACATCGGCAAGGGTGGAAGCATCTGAGGTGAGAGATGACCTTGCTCTAGGAGTGGGGCAGGAAACCAAGGGTTGTGAAGGAGCTGGTGAGCATTTTGCCTCATCCTCCTCCTACCAGCCATCCATCCAGCCTCCTAAGCTACACTCTCTCCTCTGAATTGCTCTTACCCTTTCCCTCACCCCAGCCATTTCTCCCTTCTCCCCCTGTTGAACTCCTATTTATCCATCAAAACCTGACACAAGGTTTCCCCTTTCCACACCCTCATCCCTGGGAGGGTTCACTCTGCCTCTACTACCTTCTATCATTACCATACGTGATTGCTACCTTCTATCATTACCAACCTTAATATACATGATTGCTAAGTATCTTGGGATGGTTTAATTATTTAAGAAATAGTATTCACGTCAGTATTTCTCCTCTGCTAAGTTGTAATGCAAGGACAAGGACTTCTAAATTTCTGAGTTCCTAGGACTCTCACGTTTAAGGAAATGTCCCGCATTAATGGTGAATGAATAAATTGTAGCTAATGAAAGGAAGCAAATGACCTAGCTTCTGAAAGAACCTGGAAATATTGCTTTGAGAAATGACCATCTTTGTGTGACTTTTTTCTTCTTGCATAGATGGCCCTGGTATTTGCAAAATAAATGCTCAAATGCTTAAAAGGAAAAAAATACATGTATCTTCCACCTCTAGTATCCATTCCTAGGGCTTTAAAGTCCTTTATGGAAATTATGACCAACATTAACATGATAATTAAAACCAAATTGAATACCTATTCACTAGTGCTTAAGTGTGGTAGGAGCAGAGAGGAATCTGGTGCATATCTGAGCTGCCCTAATTTGTGCTTCTTGTAATCAACATTACTTTTCCTGGTTACATTTCACAGTTAATTTGTTTTTCCCACACAAATTGAATTCTGTACCAGGGATGCGAAGTTTATTGTATTATTGCACTTTTTTAAGGTTCTAGTTTAAAAAAAAAAAATACAATCACATAAGAACAATTAATTTTTAAAAATGAAATTTTCCCTGTGTGGCTTTAGGATTAATGACATTTGCTTATTATTGGATGATCTGCCTTCAATAAGTGGCACGAATAAGAATTGGCTCCCAATCTTACTGTATTTATTTTCATAAGCCAAATAGCTATAAACAACATCAAATGTAATTCTCCTGAATGGTAACAGGTTATTAACTTCTTAAGCCCTTCCCTAATGGGTTTTAAATCTCTAAAAAACAGTAAGTTCTACAGCAAAGGAGACATGGGGAAATTCTTGTCTGCCTTGGAGAACTAGGCCATGTCACGATTCTCCAGCACCTGGAGCAGGACATGGCATAGGGTCTTCCCTACAGTTCCTTTATGATCCCAAGCTAAATTGCCACCTCCCCCAAATCTCTACCCACTTCCACGGTGGATGTAGATGCAGGTTCTGGTAAGTCTAGGGCCATGGTGAGCATTAACCAGGAGCCAGGTGGGGAAGCCAGGCAGGGGTCTGTGTGTCCCACTCTGGCTTCCACTGTCTAGGAGCAAGTCTTGTGCACAGCCAACGCCTCAGAGCTTCCCAGGCAGTAAGGCTCTTGGACCCACAATGAGCCAGCACCCTTCTGTGTTACATCTTTCTGAAAAGGTAATGGGCTTCCAGGCCTTTGCCCAAGAAGTTAAGAGAAGGAAAATGAAGACTGAGAGAGAGTATTATGTCAGGTGACAGAGGAAAGGGACAGGTGGCTCTGGAAGCATCTGGCTATTTGGGGGTGGACTGGAGTGATCTTAGTGGAAAGCATATGTTCCTTGAAAACCTGCCTGTTCCTGTGTGTTCTGTATATTTCTCTCACCCTGAATACTTCTTTCTCCCAGGGGTGTCCAATCTTTCCCTTTTCCTGTTAAACATTAAAAGAGTTGTCTTGGACTACACAATAAATATACGCAAACACTCATGAAAGCTGACAAACAAAATAAAGATCTGTGCATACATCTGTTTTGTGATATCCAACACAACAGATAAGCAAGCGGGCCTCAAATCATCTACAAGTGGCCTGTAGCCTGTAGGTTGGACACCCCTGCAACCTCATGGGAGAAAATGTCATGTCTATTCAAAGTAAGAGAAATAGGTCCTTATCAGAGAGGGAAGGTAGACAAAGCCTCTCTTCCCCTTTTTATCTTATCACACTGCCCACAGATGCTCCAGCTTCTTAATGAGAGACATTGTCCCATCCTTACAAGGACTGAGCCTCTTGCTCCCTCTTTCCCTTGATCTGAGCACCCTTCTTTCCTACTAGATCTGCTTGTCCTTCAAGCCCAATCTCAGTGTCCTTTTCCAGAAAGGATCTGACCAGGGTAGCTCCTGACCCAGGGAAGGAAAGGGGTCCAGAGTCAAAACTGGAGCATGGAGGTAGGATCCTGGGGGACCGATCAGGGAGAGATAAGACACGGAGACCAGAAAACTAGAACAAAGACATGAAAAAATGATATAAGGTTCAGAAATAGATATTTAGCTGATGACTTTCTATCTGGGGTGACTTTTGACTTTCTCTCTTCTAGCCCTTCAGGAGGATATTTTTGGAATTCTGCAGGCCAGTATTTCCATATCATCTGGGAGCTTAGCAAGATGTAGATAGCTGAGCATCACCTCAGAGCCCCTGAGTGCATGGATAGAGGGCAGAGTCCAGTTCTGCAGGTGATTCTGAGATACCCTAGTAAAGAAGGACCCTGTTGCAGAGGGGAAGAGCACAAGACTAGCGGTTGACCCCTTGGGTTAAAATATGTGCCGATGTCTTTCTAGTTCATTGCCCTGGACCACCCACTGGGCTTCTGTTTCCTAATCTATGAAATGCAAACAGCAAATCTACCTTGAAGGGCTATTGCAGGCACAAACTTAAGTGAGTCAGCAGATGTGAAATCAGTGAGGTCAAGGCCAATCGCAAAACAGACAAGCTGCTGATAGGAGACATCTTGAAAAGAAGGGAGCTGGTCTTCGACCCCTCAAGCTCTGTGCAGGATCTAGCAGAGGTTCAAGAACCTATTTAACCAACACCTCATGGAGGCAAAAAAGAAAAGAAGAAACACCCCACATTTGGTAGCAATGCCAATCATTTCTAAATAGCAGCATTAGTCTGAAGATGAAGGCTGATGTGACTCCAAGCTATAAATGTCCTAAATTCTTTTTCCCATTTTATATTATAAATATTATTTAAAATGTTCACGTTTCAAAGTCCCTACCCAACAAGATCATCAGCTGATGTACAAATCTTTGGAGAGTCAATAATCCCTGCCAATAATAAATAAATTTAGCATCATGCTAAATTTAGAGCAGTGTTAAGGAAGGTATCTCCCTGGTGGGATACGGCAAAGGACCTTACAATTAGCCTCAGCTGATATTGTCAGCCAGAGTGGCAGGCAAGGCAGACAAAACCCCAACTTGAATCCTACCCTTCCTCCCATTCTTCAGAACTTTCAACTGAGACCTACAGAAAGACCACTCAATCTTAGGGACTAAGATGTTGCATCACATGTATGACACAATTTAAACCTTTTTGGGGGATGGATGTGTTACTTAGTTCAATGTAAACATTTCACATCGTATATTAAAGCAGTACCCTGAACCCCATAAATTCATCAATGTACAAAGTTATGATTTAATAAAATGTAATTTTAAAAAATTTAAAAAATAAACCTTTTAAAGGAAACACATTCTGAGATACTAGTATTTGGGGGTAGGGATAAAGGAAAGAAATACAATTTAAGATTAGCATTTGTTGATTAAACACACAAGTTAAAAATTGAATGGTAATATATCCACCAAAGGAATAAAATAGAATATGTAATTTATAAACCTGAAGGGTAAACATAAATAAATAGAATTTGAGCAATTCAATGCAAAGCAGAAAATGTGAAGAAAAAGAAGGAAGCAAAAAGCATGGTGAATGTAAAATATAAAATGAAATGGTAGAAATGAATCAATATATATCAATGTTCATGAACAGATTAGCTCTTTTAAAAAGACAGACATTCTCAGAGCAGATTAGAAAAATAACCCAGTTATATGCTGTTTGTAAGAGTCATACAGAAGGTTTGAAAGTAAAGGGATAGAAAAAAGCCTACTGGTCAACTACAGCCAATTCTTTTTATTCTTGGTCGTTATGTTTTATAAATTCACCATAAATGCTGAATTACTAAATGCTGAACCCTGCTCCTAGGCGAAATACAGAGTTAGGTTACTGCAAGTCTCTGGTTACAACATTTTCATCAACCCATCAATACACAACATTGCTTTATATGCCTGTTCAAAGACACCTTATTTAATATGTAGTTTTGATTCATTAACATTGACCTCACAGCTAATAGTACTACAGCTCATGCCTGAACAAAATGCATCCAAGATATGTATTCTGTCCACAAGGGACATCACAGCCTTCTCGAACCTAGGGACACTGGACAGCACTTTGCTTGAGGGCCATTTTAAACTGCAAAATCACCAACCATGGGATTAAAAAGACCTTGAAAAGGACACTTGTTTACATGCGAGAGCTGAAACAGGCAGGCAAAGCATCACCTGTTTGACTTCTGCTGGGAACATGCCCATGGGGTGACTCAGATTTTCTGGCTGTGTGCACATGTCTACAAATGACCATAAGAGTGCCATGAGTACTGATTTGGGGGCTACAAATAAGTTTTAGCAAGTAGGTAAATTCACAGAATCTGTGAGTAAGGAGGACCAACTGAATTAATAAAAAGAAACATGGCACAGCTATCTTAACATCCCAATGAACAGCCAATAAACAAGGCTGGGGTTATTGGCCATTCCAAGAAAATAGACAACAGAATAAAATTAGATCCCAAATTCACAACACACACAAAATTAAATCCAGACATCTTTCAATAAAAATACCAACAGGTGTGTGTCTGTGGTGTGAGTGTGCTTGTGTGGGTGTGTGTTGTGAGTGGGTATGTGTCTTGACAAGCTAATTATAGACTAGGAGGATGAAGACCCAGGAAGATGGAAGACACATCTGAGGAAGAAGTAAGGGGACAATTTTCTCTGCCAGGCCACAATACCAATCATAAGCTTAACTAATTAAGATGGTGTGGTATTGATACAAGAATAGACAAATAGATTAATGAAACAAAACAGGAGCCACACAGAAAGGGGACAGTTGATTTATGACAAAGACGCCACCATAAAGTGCTGGTGAAAGGAAAGTCTATCTGATGGATGACTGTGGAGGAACTTGGTATCCATATAGAAAGAAATGAAACACATCTCTGTATCCCCAAACTGGAAACATGCCAAACATCCAACAATAGTAGAATGGATAAATGCACCATAGAATATTCATCTAGTGGGTAAGATACCATCAAGAAAAGAAACAAATAATGCTACATCTCACCTGGACCAGTCTCACAGACTGAATATTGAAGAAAAGTGCAAGAAAGATCGCACACTGTATTTATTCCATTTATACATAGTTTTTAAATACAAGGAAAACGACACAATGGAGTTTAAGGATACTTCAGTTCTTAGATATAAATAGTTATTATCTTGAGTGGCTTAATTTAGGGATGCTTAAATACTTAGTAAAACTATGATGAAAAGCAAAATGCAATTGTTGTCCTAGGATAGTGATCAATTTGGGCAGGAGAAAGGGGGCCTTCCTTGGCACTGAGGTTTGATTTCTTGGCATAGAATGCAATTACATCATGTTTTCTTTGTAAGAATTAAGTGGTACATTTTAATTTCATGAAATGTTCACAGTTTTTAAAAAGGGCTATTTCAATCCACTTGAGTTATAAATTTAAATGTAGGAATAAAACCTTAACTCTTTTGGAAGACAATATTAGAGAATATGTTTATGATCTAAAGACAAGGAGGATATCTGAAACAAAATGTTCAATACACCAAAGGAAAGATCTATAAGTGCCTGTAAGAGAGGTATATAAATATACGTAAACAAGTTGCTGAGAACAGCCCTAAAAGATAGCCAGAGATTGGGAGAAAATATCTTCAACACATATAAGCAAAACGGTGAGTACCAAAAATACCTGAAGAACTTCCACATATGAACATCTAGAAACATAATGACTTTCTCTAGTCATCAGAGAAACATAAATAAAAAAGAAATACCATTTGGGGTTCATAAAATTGTGAAAAATTGCAATGTGTGATAATACTGATGTTGGAAAGAGAGATCTATAAAGTTACTGGTAGAAGGGAAAATGTGTACAAACCCTTTGGAGAGCAACTTGGAAATAAGTAGTGTAAATGAAATGGCACATTTCCAAAACCCAGATGATCTACCTCTAAGAACATAACCTAAAGAAATTCTTACACATATTTATAAGGAGATATAGGGAAGAATGCTTTCTGTAGGAACCAAAATGTCCATTGAAAGGACAATGGATAAGTTATGGTATTTTCAAACAATGGAATACACACTACAGGAGTTGAAATAAAGGAAATAAATTCTATATGATCCATAGGGGATACATCTCAAGAACTTAATATTGAGATAGACAAAAGGCGAGTTACAGAAGAATACACAATGATACAATGTGTATATGTGGTATGACAGTTAGGTTTGTGAACTCCTCCCACCAAAAGTGCTACATACCTCACTGCTGAATACCGCTACAGTCATCTCTGAAGTGCTCCCTTTGGGAAGAGCCTAGTCCACCTTTCAAAGCAACTTTGCAACTCTTTTCTGTAATGACCATCAGAGCTATCATCATACACCACACACACAAAAAAATGCAACAACAATAATGAGTACCACTCAGCAAGACACCTTCACTCATGGACACAAATACCGCTGTGAGTCACTGATATACCAAGGTTACGAAACTTTACTGAGTATCTGTACAGTGCTTCCAATGTAAGCACATGGTGACAAGTTTGCAAACTTAACTGTCAGAGTTTCAAATGACACCTGCTCTGATGGTCATTCCAGAAAAGAGTTCCAAAATCGCTTTGAAGGACAAACTATGTATAGATGTTAGCACAGAGCTTCCAAGGGGAAGTACTTTGAAGATGACCATAGTGATATTCAGCAATAAGGTATGAAGCACTTTTTCTAGGATGAGCTCATGAGGTTAATTGTCATACCTTGTATACATCAAGCAAACAGCACAAACCCGGGTAATGAAACACAAACACATAGAGGAAGGACACACACCAACTTCAAAATAGTGTTTGCCTCTGAGCAAGGAGAGAGGAAGGGAGGGGGGGATATGATCCAGAAGGGTTAGAAAGGTGACTTCAACAGTGTAGCATGTTATTTCCTTTAAAGAAAAAGTGAATCAAATGTGGCAAAGTAATTTATTTAAACCTGTATGGAGTATATCCATGTATTAGTTTCATCATTTTTCTTCCTATCTCTGTATGTTTTAAATATTTCAGAATCCCAATAAAAATGTAATAAAATTTTAAAAAGAAAATATGCCATTCCCTGAAGATTGATGACTATTTCTCACACGATATCTTGCACATTGCATATCAAATGTTCAGTAGTTTATTTTTTAAACTCTTTTGGTTCCCCTGGGACCAAGTCAGGGCAAAGAACAGAAGCCACAAGGCCCACAAACGGTCCCACGCCTAAACCCACTAGTGCCCTGGTCAGTTGGTGGCAGTGCTCCTTCCCCAGGGTCCCCCTCCAGAGGGACCACCCTCCAGAGTAACACATATTTTGCCATTTGGTAATCGGTGTGTATATGTCTGTCTCCTCCACCAGCCTGAGAGCCCCTGCTTCTCTGCCTGCAGTGGTCACTCTTCTTCCCTAATCATTACTCCATACCATTTTCTGGCACTTAGGAGGTGATATAAACACACGCTATATTGGAAACCACTGTGTGTACCAGCTCAGGGAATGCTGGAGACTTTCAGTTAGACTTCCTAGTAAGCTGGGAATCTGATCTTAGGTGATTCTGCCCCTGGTCCTGAAGGGGCCTTTGGGTCCTGGGTTGGGTGTCTTGTAAGCACGTCTCTCCTTGAGTCCAGTGGGCTGTGTCCTCTGAAGAGGGAGTCCACAACAGAGTCTGTGCTCCTGTCCTCTTCTTCCCAAGTGTGCATCATGTCAAGTTGTGTGAACACTAACATTGGCACAGCACACACTTATGAATATTTCTGTACAGAGGCCCAAAGGGACCGTACCAACATGAAAATAGTCATTGCATCAAATTGGGGAAATTATACTTTTCTTCCTATCCTTCCAGCTTTCTGCAATATGGTTTTATTGTCCTAATAAAAACTTAGAAAGAATATAAAAATCTTATTTCATCTATGAAATAAAGAAATAGGATGGCAAGTGTTCAATGTTTCATTAGATTTAATTCCCCACCCTTCAGATTTTCCCTTTGAAAAGACCAACAAATCCATAATTAGAATTATGCAATTAAATATATTTATGTATATACATTTATATTTCAACAGAATAAATAGTTCCCAAATAATTCAGGCAATGGTACCATGGACAAGCCGCAACTTAAGTGCTATTTCTGCAAGAAATCCTGCAGACAGGATCGAAGCTCAAGCTTTCAGGTTCAAGGTCCTTGGTGGAGACAAGGCATCTGCATTTTTACTTAGTTTTCTAGGTGATTTTTGATCAAGTGGTCCTCTGAACACTGGGAAAATAGTGAAATAGAAGAATAAATCTGTCTGGGGTTCAGCACTTGCTCAAGAAAATTGACAGTGATGTGACATCAGCATATAGAATCTGAAAATCAGAGAGAGGGAGGCTGGAGATGAATGAATGGGGAGCAGAGGGGGTCTGTCTTGCACAGCAGCTGGGATCACCTTGACCTCAGGTATCCCTGACACAGAAGAGATGACAAGTTAAGAAAAGCACTTTGGTGGGCAGGGAGGTGGTCTGTCTGCCTAGAGCCAGAGGAACGGAGGAGAGTAGTGCCCCAGGCCACCTCCAAATACCCAAAAAAGTACCCACCACAGCCACACTGGGGATATCGTTGACCCCACCACCTACACAGGAGCTTGGTCCCCTTACCAGCCAAAATCAACCTCCAGAGATGTAGCAGCTCCCATTCCTATTGGTCCTAAGATTTGAACAAGAGCCCATTCAAACCTGCCAGAACTCATTCTCCCCATAATGGCCAAAATGACTCTCTCCCCAATAGAATCAGAAATAAAAAAAGAAGTCACTGGACTTCTGAAAATGTTCAATAGTTCATAATTGATACAGTCAATGATACAGACAATATTAAAATATCCTCGAATTTATATCCATAATAATCTATTTAGGAATTATATGACTCATATAAAAAAAGGATTGCTTTTAATTAAAAACACTTTATTGAAATAAAATAGAAAAGACAGAGGCAGAGGAGAGCAGATTATATAAGTGAAAATTCAATTGGACAAATGGACTCACCTGAGAAATTCTTGCTTCTCTGCCTGCAGGGGTCACTCTTCTTCCCTAATCATTACTCCATACCAAATCTTATGAACTGGACTGAACACAGCAACAACTATGCCACACTCTTGCTCAAAAACACCAAATGGCTTCCAAAGGCCACAGAGTTCCTAACCCACAGGGAGGGTACTCAAGACCTTTCTACCACAACTGAGAAAAAATTGCCCAAACTCAACAGAATTCTTTGCTATTTCCTGTAAGGGAATTATATTTCCCCACTCCTGCAAATTGGTTCAGACTTTACCCCTCCCCATGAAAAGTCCTTCCTTCTCATTACCTTATAACAATTACAACATTTACTGAATGCTTTCATGTGCCAGGCTCTTACTAAGTTACAACACCTACTCTCATTAAGTTTGTAAGTAATGCCACCAACTACGGCATTTACACGTATAAAACAAATGACCACTAATAGGTAGAGTGCCTAACATGGTGGGACATTTGCCTAAGTACTGATAATGTGACAGTGAATGAAACAGATAAACTCTTTTCTAAGAAGGAAGATTAGGGAACAGTTAATACACAACCATATATAGTTGTTTATATATATTATATATACTATATTTATACACTATATATATATATATATATATACACTATAAATATACACACTATATATATGCTATATGCTATAGTATATAAAGCATATCTATATATACTATAGTGTGTGTATATATATAGTCTGGAATATATTTAGTATAGAATATATATACAGTATGTGTATATATATATACTATGATTAAATTGTGTTCCTCCTCCCCCATCACTACAAAATTCATATATTGAAGCTCTAACTCCCAATGTGACTATATTAGGAGATAGGGCTCTTAGGAGGTAATTAAGATCAAATGAACTCATAAGGATAGGACCCTAATGCAATCAGAATTGTGACTTTAGTGAGGTGCTCACACCTGTAATCCTAGCACTCTGGGAGGCCAAAGCAGGTGGACTGCCTGAACTTGCAGGTTTGAGACCAGCCTGAGCAAGAATGAGACTCTGTCTCTAAAAATAGCCCAGCATTGTGGTGGGCACCTATAGTCCCAGCTACGTGGGAGGCTGAGGCAAAAGAATCACTTGAACCCAAGAGTTTGAGGTTGCTGTGAGCTGTGATGTGATGGTACTGTACTAAGGGCAACAAAATAAGACTTTCTTTCAACAAAGAAAGAAAAGAAAGAAAGATTTAAGAGCCAGAAACCCTCTGGGGGGCAGGTGGCAGTGGAGTAGTAGTGAAAATAGTCACTTGTGACTTTATACCAAGAGAAAGAGAAAAAGCGATATCTCTCCCTGCACACACACATGGAGAAAATTCCATGTGAGGACACAGTAGCTGTCTACAAGCCAAACCAGGAGACCTCACCAGAAACCAAACCTGGCCTGACCTTGCTCTTGGACATTCCAAGCCCCCAGAACTGTGAGGAAGGAATTCTGTTTGTTTAAACAACCTTGTCCCTGTTTTGTTAAGGCAGCCTTAGGGGACTATATAACAAGCTTACAGAGTTCTGGGGGGAAAGAGATCCAAGCCCTAAGCCCTGGTAAATGCTGACTTTGAGGCAGGGCACAGGTGGTGGATTTGAGGAACACTTAAGAAGCCAGTATGTCTGGAAAGAGCGAGGCAGGAGATCAGAGAGGATAGAGTCAGAATAGTAAATGAGGGGAAGGAGTTGAGCAGATTGTGGGAAACTTGTAGGCCTGGTGAGACTTCACCTTCTACTCTGAGAGCACTGAGAAGTCACCAGAGCATTCGGAGGAGAGGAATGACACAGGAACCATTGAGATCATTCTCACTTTCAGTCACTAGGGGGCACAGGGTGGCATTTAGAAAGCTATTTCCCAATCCAGATGGGTAATGGTGTGGTTGGACCAGGGTGAGGATGGTGGAAGTGGTGAGAGGCGATCACATTCAGGATGTATTTTGAATGTTAGAAGCCATGAAATTGGCTGTGGATTTCACATGGGATATGAAAGGATGAAAAGTCAAGGATGACAGCAAAGGGTTTATTCTCAGCAATACACAAGACGGAATTGCCAGTAACTGAGACAAGAGAAACTTCTGAAGGAGTCTGAGTGGGTGGAGCTGGTGGAGAGTTTGGTTGGGGACATATTGGGATTCAGATGCCAAAGAGTGTCTAAGTAGGCAGCTCAGTGTTGTGTCTGAGTCTGGAGTCCCGGGGAGAGTCTGGAATAGAAATGTTAAGTTGGGACAATGTCGGGACCATTTTATTAAATAAAACTGCCCCCAAATGTGTGAGCACACAGAAAAGAGGTCGTAAAACTGAGCTGTGGCTGGGCCAGCACTATATAAAGCTTGGGGAAATGAAGTGGAAATAGCCAGAGGTTCAGAAGGACAACCTGGGAGCTTTGAGGAAAGCCCAAGGGTGTGGTATGTTGGAAGCCACATGAAGGAGGCAAAGTTGATTATTTGCATAAAGTGCTGCTGCTAAGTCAGGTAATATTTGGACCAAGAACTGGCCTTTCAGTTCTGCACCATGTAGATCATTACTGACCTTGACCCAAGCAGATGCAACAGGATGTCAGGGACAACTGCCTGAGAAACAAGTACAGACAACGCATGTGAGGAGTTTATTCTAAAAGAAAGAACAGGTGGCTGATGGGGAATGTGGTTTCAAAGAACGGAGGTTTATAAAAGTTATTACAACACCTATGTTCCCTGATGGAAATAACCAAGTAGAGAGAGATGGACCTGTCGTGCAGGAGAAAGGACACTTATAGGAGAATATTTTAACCACATTTACAGAGCAGGAAGCCCACATTCAGAGAGGGGACATAATTACACTAGTTCACACGGCTAGTAATCTGTGGATCAGGATTCAGACCACATCTGCCTGGGTGAAGTCTGCATTCTTAATGATTCCAGCTACTTTGATTCAAACCCTCCCTCAACTCAAGTTCAAGTTCAAGTTTACCTCTTCCTTCATGTGGCTTTTTTCAAACATGCAAGCTAGAAGTGATCTCTGCTTCCTCCCTTTGACCTCTCATACCACTTTATCTTGAAGTTTTATTATGGCTATCCATTTTCTGTCTCCTATCATGTTGTAAATGTCTTAAGGACATAGAATAGGCATTATAAACCTCTTTGTCCTTCCATCCCCCAGCACAGTCCCTAGCACACGGTAGGAGTTCAATCAATGTTTGTTAGAGACAGGCAGGTGGGTGTGAGGGAGGATGGTGGAGAAGGAAGGAGGAGGAATGTCTTTTTCCCAAAGACTTCACAGCTTTGACACCTCATACATTACAGCCTGCTTTTCCTGCCCTAGACTAAGGGATTGTATTTACTTTAAACTTTCCTCCTAGGAGCTGTTACCTCTTTACTCATGTCTCTGACTATTTTCTGGAGCTGGTCCAGACTCACTACTTCCTGTTAATAATAAATCAGACACTGAAATGCTCTGCAAAGGGGAGACCCTCCACATGTGCACCTGTTAGGTCAAGAACCACCTGGAGAGGAATTTGACCATCTGCTAATTGCAGCTGGGAAGGAGCTTCAGAGGGACTCCATGCATTTCAATGGTCTTCTGCTTCTTGCAAGGCCCTGTGCTGAGCAGGAGAGACAAGCAGGGGATCAGGACAGCAGTCCTGCCTTCACCAGGCTCGTAGCTCATGGAGAGGGTGACAGGTGACAGCAGAGCCAGAGGTAGGATTCCCTGATCACCTTGAACAGTTGCCAATCTTTTGATTCCTTTGGAAACTCAGGAACTGATTAATTTAATTCCTTGAGGAGCTTGGCTTATTTTTCGCTGCATTGGCTGGCGGATTCAGAAGTAGGCAAAGGTGCTGTCACCAGAGGATTCTTCCTCCAATAAAGACATGACCTGGTCACTCCTGGGCTCAAAACTCAACTAGGCAAGAGGATTGATTACCTAGAGCAGAGAAAGGAAATGTATACAAGGATGGAACTAACTACCATGGCTGGAGAAGTTGGGCTGAGAATTGCTCCTGCCAGGGAGAGACAGGAAGATTCATATTTATTGAGTTAAGGTCAGTGATTTCCTGTCATCTTCAAGAAAATGTCCCAGCGATTTTGCAAGGCCTCAATCCACCCAGATGTCCCTTTCTTCCCACATGACCTCATACTTTATCCCCTTGGAAGGAGTGATTTGGAGTAAAGGCTTTGGAGTCCACACTGACTTTAAATTCTAATTGTTCTCTTTATACACTGGGAAACCTCTCTTAGCCTCAGTCTACTTATTTATAAAGTGGGAATAAAAATATTAACCTAATTTCTGGGAACATAAATCAGATAATGCATGGAAAGAAGTCCATAACAATGTACAATAGAACATGAAATGTTTGGGTCAATTCTCAGAATTTGAATCCATCAGTCTAAGGTGAGGTCCAGGCAAAAGTGTTTTGTAAAAGTTACCTGGGTGGTTTTAGTATGAAGTTAGGGCTAAGAAACACTAAAATAGAAACTTTTCAAAAAATGTCATCTGAATCTGGATTGGAAATTTACAAATGTGGCTCAGTGTTGCACAGGCTATGCCATCCAGGGCTACAGGCCAACTACCTCTGCAGACATGCTTTTCTGTTGCCTAATTCTGGCATAGAAAGATCTGTATCCATCTGGTAGGATGATAGATAGATAGATATCCACCCTGACCTTTATCTCCTTCCCACCATCTGCAATGTATTGACTTTTTCAGCCACTCCACGTCCTGAAATGTGAGACCAAATGCCTCCATTGAAGAATACACAAACCTCCTCACCAATATAGTTGGTAGTAAAGAAGAAAATCTCTAGGAAAGACTCTGAAGCTTTCTGGAGATGCCACAAGTAATAGAAGGTACTGAGAAGCAAAGCTGGGTAATGCTGGGGCTGCAAGTGAAACCATCTAAGGGATACTCATCAAAACGTGTGTGGGCAAGCAAGGGAGGGGTCCTCCAGCCGTATAAACTTCTGTTATACATGCAAGAAACTTCTCCAGTCCTTATTTAAAATCATGTTCTTATTTTACAGATGTAGAAACTGGGGCAGAAAAGACAAGATATTCAAAGTCACACAGCAAATTACTGTTGAAAAGGACAAGACTTATTGACTTCCAGTACAGTGCATCTGGGTCTAGCCTTTTGAGCTCAGTAAATTAAGTGGGAACTACCATATAAGGGGACCAACCTGGTATTCTGCAGTCCTAGAGACCCCCAAGTATGCAATAAGATTTCTTGAAGCAGAGGAAGGAAATGTATTAAAGATAGGAATTAACTACCATGGCTGGAGAAGTGGAGCCAAAAGTTTCTCCTACCAGGGAGAGACAGGAAGATCCACAAATTTTTATTAGTAGAGGTCTGCTGCTGTCCAAGCAGTGTACTCACAAAGGTGGCAAGAACAATCAGTGATTAAAGTTATCAAAGCTCATTGTTTCTATCTTCCTCTGTCTTTATATAATTTTCAAAACCCAGATATAGTCCCTCCCTGACAGGCCAACACCATCTTCTGCTTCATTCTATTCCACATCCTGCCTACTTGGGGAGAAAAAAGTAAAAATGAGTAAGACACAGCTCTCTACCCTATGCTAATCTGCAATGTGTGTGTTTTGAGGGGACTAAAATGGAAACAGAGTAAAGGGGATGTAGCTACATAAAGAAATAAGAATAATAAAAGATGTTACACATTATGTTAGAGTTTTGGGAGCCCAGAGGTTAAATATGCTCAGGCACAGGAATTGTACATCCAAGAAGTTCTCTCTTATGTTCTCTCAGACTCTGATATTAAATGGAACTTGAGGGCTCTCTTAGAACAATGTGAAGCAGAGAAGTCTTTAAAAGGCCAGATTCAACACCATTCTTCTGTTTATAATCCTTCAGTTGAGAATATTTCTTTTAGTTATGTCTCTGGTAATTTTCTTTGCTCTCAAATCTACTTTAGATAATATTAACATAGCCACTCCTGCTTTCTCTTGATTAGTGTTTGCATGATACATCTTTTTTCATCATTTTACTTTCAGCCTGTCTATAGCCTTATGCTTTAAGTGAGTTTCTTGTAAATCACATATAGTGAGATCATGATTTTTATATACTCCATTAATATCTGTCTTTTAATTGAAGTATTTAGACCATTTACATTTAATATAATCAGGGCTTAAATCTTCCATTTTAATTTTTTGTTTTCTGTTTGTTCTATCTGTTTATGTTGTTCTGTTTTCCTTTTCCTGACTTCCTGATGATTACATGGACATTTTTAAAGAACTTTGGTTTTATTTATCTATAGTGTTTTGAACATCTTTTTATATTTTTAGTGGTTCTTCTGGGTATCACATTATATATACATAACCTATAGTTCACTGATGTCATCATTTAACCAGTTTGAATGAACTATAAAAAACTAACATCCCTTTACATCCTTTTACCATCCCCCATTTATAAAATAATTGTTTTTACATATTTCCTCTACATTCACTTATAGTGAGATAAGACAGTACTATAATTTTTTCCTCAGCCTTTAAACATAATTTAGAACACTTCAAAGGAGAAGGAAAGTCTATTTATTGTATTTATTCATATTTTTGCTTATTATCTTCTTTCAACTGTTAACAAATTTACTTAATTTCCCTTTATCTGAGAGTGACTTGATTTCTCCCCTTGATTCTGAAAGATATTTTTGCTAGATATAGAATTCTACATTGACAACTCTTTTCTTTCAGCATTTGAAAAATATTATGCCATTTCCTCTGGCCTCCTTATTTCTGATGAGAAAGTACTCTGTTATTCAAAAAAATTTTCCCCAATGAGTAAGATGTCATTTCTCTCTTGTTGCTTTCAAGATTTTACCTTTGTCTTCATTTTCAAAAGTTTGAGTATGATGTGTCTTAGTAAGAAATTCTTTGAATTTTTCTTGTTTGAGTTTCACTCAGCTTCTTGACTTTTTAGATTTATGATTTTTGTTTTTATTTTTGTTTTATCAAATTTGGGAACTTTCCAGCTGTTATTTCTTTGAGTATTTTTTAAGACTCACTCTCTCTTCTTCTTCTAGGACTTCAACTATACAAGTATTTGATCTATTGCTATAATCCCACAGGTCTCTGAAGCTCTGTTATTTTGTTTTCAGTCTAGGTTCTTTCTCTCTGTTGTTCATATTGTGTAATTTCCATTTTTCTATGTTCAAGATCACCTATTCTTTCCTATGTAACTTGCATTCTGCTGTTGAGCACATTCATTTCAATTACTTTATTTTTCAGTGCTAAAATTTCCATTTATTTCTTCTTTATATCTTCTATATCTCTACTGAGACATTCTATTTTTCATCTGTTTCAAGTGCTTTTGTAATTGTTTGTTGAAGTATTTTTATGATGGCTGCTTTAAATCTGTATCAGATAATTGTAACAACTCTATTATCTCAGTATTGATTGACATCTATTTCTTATGCTTTCTCATTCAGGTTAAAATCCTAGTTATTAGTATTATACAAAATTTTATATTGAAACCTGGATGTATGTTGGGTATTATGGCACTATGGATTTTATTTTCACCTGTTTTAGCTGGCTTTTCCTAATACTACTATGGCAGCAGGGAAAGGGGGAGTCACTACCTAATTACTTCCAAATGAGGGTATAAATTCAGATTTCCTACCTGGCCTTGATGATGAACAAGCGGTGAGGGCATGGATCTCCTCAATACTACTGGGTGTGGTCAAAGTTCCACCTCCATGATATACCTCAAATGACACCTTACAGGTTAGGAGAGGTAGAGTGACATATTATTCCTCCCCACCTGGTCTCCAATGACATCATAGGAGTGTGTGGCCTTGTTTTATATAAATGAGCACCAGTCAAAGTCCTAACACTCTATGGAGACTCCTCTGATACCTTTTAGCAGGGAAAGAAGTGGGGACTTCATTCCTCTCAGTAGGGGATAAATACAGGTTCCCCAAATGATTCATCTCCACTACAGTGGGAAGGAGGTTCGTTATTCCACCCTACAGGAATAAAAGTCCTGGCTCCTCAATAGGGTCTTTCTGACATTACCTGGTAAGGGTTCAGCTTTACCCTTGTTATAGTCTAGTGAGGATGAAAGCCTGGGTACCCTACTTGGTCTTTACTGGAACGAGTTTGAAGAGCCACTGATTTTATTTTAATTTTTATCTAGAGTAGAGTAGTCATTGTATAAAAGTTTGCTGTATTGCTAGGCTTTTTTTTTTTTTTTTTTTTTTTGGCTGGTCTTCTTGTTAAAGAGAGCAGGCTTTTATTGGGGACATTTCTTTCAATTTTTGTTGGCACTTGTTGGTGTTTCCAGATTTCTCACTCTATGCCTGGGATAGATAAGGCAAAAAGTGAATCCAAAGAACACACCACTGTGTAGTTCTTTAGGTCCTGATGTCCCTAGTTGGTCTGCCTCCTTAGTTGTGCTTAACTCGAAAAATAAGGAAAAGTGTATCTACTCTACATTCCCATAAGTGGAACATGACTGGATTGCTGTTAACAATGAATATGCATTGGTTTCTAAGCTGTTTTTTTATAATTTCATCATGGTATAATTTCTCTAACTGAAACATTAAGAATGAAAGTTATAAAGAATTTTTCTTCATGAATTACGTATAACAAAATGTAGCCATAGTAACATAGTGGTCTTCATAATGGGACCTGTGAGTCCACAGATTCCATTCAAATTCTCATTCTTTTCCATTCTAAAAATTGTTTCTTTATTTATTTTAAAGTATTTTTATTAAAGTATAATCTACATGCTATAAAATTCACCCATTTGAGTGTGCAGTTCTGTGACCTATGACAAATGCATACAGCTATATAACTACCATTACAATCAAAATACAGAGCAGTTTCCATTCTAATTTTAAAACAAACAGATAAAAAACTTTCAGTCCCTAAATACCTACCAAATGTCATCTGGGCTCTTTGCCAGTCTTTTCATGATATGACTTTTGTCTCCGAGAGTCTAGAATCCCATTGGGGGATAAAGGAGGCTAGAAGTGACATGTACCTTAAATTCCACTTGAGGGTATTTGGGTGGGGAGTGGGGTCAGTACCAACTCAAGACAGTTAGAACACACATAAGCCAAACTAGAGCTGCCAAAGACAGTGGGGGCTCAAAGCAAGAGTCACTCTGAGATTCTCCTGCCTATCAACACTGATATTTTCTATTATTTTGCTTAAAGCAAACCATTCCAAACCTTAATGGCTTCAGATAGCAAATATGTATTATTTCTCACATTCTGTGGGTGATCCGGGCACTTCTCCAGGGCTGGGCTGGCTCAGTTGATCTCCAGAGTCAGGTGACATCTTAACTGTACTGGGTAATCTAGGATAGTCTTGCTCACATTGCTGGTGGTTGGCGTTTTGGCTGATTCAGGAGGTCCTCCTCTGGATCTGCCTATCTTGGCTCCACATGATGTCTCACCCTGCATCAGTCTAGCTCAGACCCCTTCGTTTGATAATCTTAGAGCTCCAAAGAGCAGCAAGAGAGCATGAGACCCATTGCATGAGCACTTTCAAGCCTTTGTTTGCATCACATTTTCTAATGCCCCATGGGTCAAACTAAATCCAGATTCAAGGAGTAGAAAAAGAGACTCCACTATCTAATTGGAGGAAATACAGTCACATTGCGAAACCCTGGAAGAAATTGTAGTGGTTAACAATCTACCATATTGTGCTAGAGGTAGGGAACAGAGACCATCATGAATGACAGGGACAAAAGCCTTGGCAGTAGCAAGGACAGTAGCCATGGGCAGGACCTGAGGTCATTCCTCCTACTGTCAGTGACCTGTTGCTAGTGCACTTGGGAGAAGCCCTGGGCATCTGGACGCCTGAGAAACTTCAGCCTGCCAAGGATGAGGAAGCCTCCTCAGGCTCCCTGTCTCTACTTGCCCAGTCATCACTGCCTTCTACCTGGTCCTCTGTCTCTATTCTCACCACCTCCTATCAGTAATCCATGATGCACCCAGAGGAAATGTTCCAAAACCCCCTTCCCAACTGTTTACATACTAAGATGCCATGAAGTTGAGTGGTTAAAACACAGACTTTGGAATCTACCTGATTTATTTTCAAATCTGACTTCAGCTATTTACTTTATAGGTGAGTTTGGACAGGTAAATTGACCTTGCTAAAGTGCCATTTTCATCTCTAATATGTGAGTTAAGAATTTTGCACAATGCTGGGTGCATAGTACAAGGTACCTATGATCATGGTTCCCTCCCTGGTTATACAACAAGTGGACTCCTGACCCAGAGGTGAGGACACCCACAGCTTCCATTCCAGGGCATCCAAAACAGAAGGGCATTGTTTTCTTTGTTAAGTTTTAACTTGCAACAAACAGAACCAGCACTGTAAAGTGATTTATTTGTTGCCTCTGGGCCCATGTTTGGAAGAACTCCTTGCTCTATTCCAGGATGATATTCCAAACATTAACGTATGTCAAGAGCTCACACAAAGCCAAGGAGATAAAATTACTTTTCAGAAGAAAGGAGAATCAGGGCAATTCCCAATGCCAGGGAAGATCCAGGAGGCAAAGACCCATCAGCAAGCTGGGTGAATTTGGAGAACAGTGGGTAGAGAGGATACTGAGCCTGGGGTGGGAGTTGGGGAACAGGGATGCCAAGGGGAAAGTTTAGATTTGCCCAAACAGAGGGAAAGTCACTGTTTTCCTGAGACCACCTACAACATGCTGCCTCCTTATACACATCCCATTTCATCTTCTTGAAAGTCATTGAGGCTGATATTAACCATTTTGCAGAACTTGGAACTGAAGCTCCCAAATGTTAAGTGACTTGCTCAAGTTCATATAGATAGTATGGGGCAGAACTGGGATCCAAACACAGGTCCTTTTGACTCCAGACACCACACTCTTCTCCCTAACCCGCTCCTCCCTGGAGAAGTCTCCCTGTCAAAGGAGGAAGGATTCTCTCTCCATTTTGTTCAACTCCAATTTAACAGGAGGAGAAATGGAGGCTCACAAAAATCAAGCTTCCCAGAGCACAGAGCTATGAGGAGGAGAAAAAGCATGATTGGAACATCAGTCTTCAGTTTGACCCTGGCTCATGACTTCCTACCTGCTTCTCCACCTCTGTCTACGTCATTGCCAAGGCTGACAGATCTCTCCCATCAGACAATTCTCCACATTCATCTCTCCTGAAGAGCCTTGACCTCTCAGGCTGGGATAGCTGTGTGCTTCTTTAGCTTCTTTCCTTGAGTTCAGACCTGGGAGCATCTTTTGTCTCCCTTCTAGGATCTCCCAGATTCCTCTTTGCAGCCTTCAATGCATGCCCGTTCCTCCTTCACTCACAGTTAAACCTCTACAGCAGCTCTGTGTGGGTTGTTGAAGTAGTGAAGATAAATGACATAGAATTTCTGCCCTCAAGAAGCTTGTCTTCAGGAGCCACAGACACGGGAGATGATCACAAGGCAGGCATTGCCCTCTAATCCCTCCTCCACATACCTTCCACCACATCAAAGAATCCCCACTACTGCATGGTGGCAGGTGGGCACTGCCCTTTCCAAAAGATCTGGCTAGCTGTGCTATGGACAGTGGGTTAGTGCGGGTGCAGGAGATGGCCAGCTGCCAAGCCAATTGCAATAATGAGAGGATATGTCAAGTGAATTCCAGGAAGTGCTTAGAGTCCAAGAGGTTACAGATGCTTTTGTACAAAGAGGGCATCAGGAAGACCTTCAGGAGAAGCTTGATGCTTACGGGAGAGAAAGCGCTACCCCCAAGTGGCAGGTGGGGAGACTGAGGTTCAGATGGTACAGTTTGCCCAAGATCTTAGCCCTAACCATTAGCAGCACACTCCTGGAGCTCTCAGATTGGGGTCTTTCTGAGAAGCAGGATAGCAGAGGGGTTGAGAGTACACATCATGCAGGAAGCCAAATCCTAGCAAGGGACTCAGCTCCTCTAAGTCTCCCCTTTCTCATCTGTTAAATGGGAGTCCACTGGTGCCTGCCTACCCCTCTGTTAGAGTGGCCGTACAAGCCAGTGAACAGAAACACGGACAGCACTTATTATAGCTCCTCATGTGTAGCTTTCTGATGAGAAGCTCAGCCTTCACTCACAACAGACATGGTTTTATCAAGATGGGCAGGGAGAATCCCTGCTGCAAGGAATTCCATGTGCAGCTTTTCACACAAGGGGGTGGAGGCAGAAGTAGGAAAAAGAATACAGCACCGAAAATGTGCTGGCAAAAGAGAAGAAAGCAGCTCTTTTTAAAAGATGTCTTGCTGATCTCCTCCAACACTTATTCTCACAGGGAAGAAGAGGCAAAAGCTGACCCCCGCACACTTGATACAGACACACAGACAGGTCAGAGGCCAAGGCTCTCCATTTACCAACAACCCTTCTGAGCTTCATCTGAAGCAGCCAGTCAGGCATCCTCTCTGCTTGTCTATTGCTGCAGACTAAAACCACCCCCAAGACTTAGTAACAAAACCCACATATAGTTAAAATGCATACAGATTTTCAGGGTAAAGAATTCAGCCAGGGCATGTATAAGATGATGGCATGTTTCTGCTCCATGGTGCCTAGGACTCCAGCAGGGAAGATTCAAATTGCCGTGAGTTACTTGACTATCAGGGAGTTGACATGATCTGAAGCTTTCTTCATTCATGTACCAGAGCCTCAACAGACATGGCCGGAGATCTGGGCTAAGCTGAGAGGCTCTTTTGGAATAGATATCTTCTCCAGCATGGCAGTCTCAGAGCTCCCAGGCATAGTATTCCAGCAAAGCAGGTAAAACTGCTCACCCTTGAAGATCTAGCTTTGGAAGTCATGTCGTGTCACTTCCACCATATTTCATTGAAAGAGTAGCCAGAACCCCAACCACATTCAAGGATTGAAGGAATAGACCTTGTCTATAGATGGTAAGATTATTAAAGACTTTGAACCCATGTGTTAAAACCTTTACAGAAGGGTTGTTCTAAATGTCTCTCAAGAGGTTCAACCATGTCTGAGATGAAGTTGGTAGATTATTTCAAAATGTCATGACATTGAAGAAATTAGAGGATATTTAAAGAACTTCCATCCCTACACTTCCAAGATGAGCACTCTAAGGTCCAGCAGCTAAAAAAATGAAGCTTGCTGTAGAACACTTGGGGAAACTGAGGCCAAAAAAGAACAATGGCTTGCTCCATAGGTGGTGGCACACTAGGTTTTCAATCATTCATTATGCTAAGGAGAATGCGGACACCGATAGCCCATGAATAAAAATGCGAATCTTACTTTAGCTTCTATTTTAACTTCTTCCGTTCTATTTCTTGCCATCAGTTCTAGGAAGCAGTCAGGGGCCAACAAACAGTGAAGGAGGATGTGAGGAGGTAAAGGTGTGGATCAGCTCCGGACCTGGACATCCTCGTCATTCCTCATGAAGGTGACCCCAAGGTCCAAGGAGAAGGGATTGTTTATGAAACCCAACCCACATTCAGCCTGTGTGTAGTGAATTGACCAGTAGGACAGATGGATACATTTAAGTTAATTTTTGGAAATTTTCATAAAGGGAATTGAATCCTCTAAACTACTGTTTTCATTGCTTTTAGAATATCCTAATTAATGAACACATCTAGGTATTTCTGGGCCAGGTACACAGCTTGGGCACTGTGAGTCAAAATGCTAGCGACCAGGGTTTGCCTGTCAAGAACACAGGATGGGTTCTAAGTAGGAACTTTTGTTCCATCAAGTGGGATGTTCTTACGTAGAGCAAATAGGAAGGTGGCCAAGACAGGTCTTTATAGACAATTTAGTGTCGTTCGTTTTCACAAATACACCAAGATCACATCATCCTTAAAAGCAGGGATCATGGCTTATTCTGGAATTTATATAAGAGGGTGGCAAGTGTTGTTCTACAATCTTGCAATATCTCTTTGGCCTTCACCATTCCCGGATCCTGCCCACCCCCATTCCCATCAGTACTCTTGAGGGCCCGATTCCAGGCAAGTCTTTCATTGCTAATCCCAACAGCATTTAGCAAACAACACACAGTAGCTGGATTGAGGGAAATTTCTTGGCTGGGAGATTAAAGGTCCTGTACAGTGGGCCATCAATGATTAGGAATTGAACTTGAGTATTTACTTGCTCATGGAATCCTTACATTTTAAGTTCTAAAGGGCATTTACCTTATAAGGAGAAAAGGGGGTAGGCAGGAAGAGGAAAAAAGAGACCAGAATAATGAGCCCTACCTTGCAATTCCCTCACTAATAAGGCAGAGGCCCCGTGAGGCAAGCAAAGCAGAAGAAAGAGCTTGCCTCAATATTTCCAGAGAGAAAACTTAAATGCCAGTAATTATCCTCTGGAGGCCAAGTGTCCCCAATCTAACTGATGGAGCCAGGGGAGCATATCCCAGACTTTCCCGAAGTACAGAGGGACACTTTGGTTTTGAATTACAGACTTTGAGGCAATAGTCATGAGGAGTTCTATTTAACTCTCTTTAAGCTTCAGAAAACTAGATTCCAATTTAGTTTTCGATAGGGCAGAGCCATTCTCTTACCCACCTCTTTCTTCCTATCGATGCTAAAATTATCTACAAAGGAAATGAAGAGAATTTAGAAACATAGAAGATTATATATATACAGCATATTACTTTCTGGCATGGCTGTATTTATAAACTTCCTTAGGGTAGAGAAGATAGGGATTCTTGCATTCATATATTCCTTCAGCAGATTTTGTTAAGAACCAACTGCGATGGTTGATTTTATGTGTCAGCTTGACTGGGCTACGTGATTTCCAGAGAGCTGGTAAAACATTATCCCTGATTGTGTCTGGGAGGGTGTTTCTGAAAGGGATTAGCATTTGACTTGAAAGACTGAATAAAGATCAACCTCACAAATTTGGTGAACATCATCCAATCCATCCACAGCCCACATAGACAGAAAAAATAGAGAAGGGAAAACTTGCTTTCTCAGCTTAAAGCTGAGATAGCACCTTCTTCTGCCCTGGGACATCAGGTTTCAGCTGGAACGACACCATCAGCTTCCCTGGGCACTCAGCTTGCAGACAGCAGACTGTGGGACTTCTCAGTTTCCAATGCTTATATGCACCAGTACCTTGAGAAAATTCTACCTATCTACCCACCCAACCATCTAGTGATTCTGTTTCTCTAGAGACCGTAATACACCAACTATATATCATCTATTACACTGCCTGCTGAGGCTTCAGAGATGATAAAGAAGTAGTACTTGACCTATAGGAAGTTTCAGATTAGCAGTGAAAATAAAAATGGCATTCAAAACATGGAAATTTGAGGGGGGTTATGTTGGGAGGATCATTGTTGAGTAGTTCCAAAGGTAACAAACTTTGCAGAGCTCTTTCCTATGTCACAGAAACAGAGGAAAGCTATATTAAGGTTGAGGTCAAGGCCATATTACCTCTGCTAATTTTGCTACCACCGAAGGTGCACAGTCTGCCAGTATGATCCCAAAACTCAATAAAAATACAAGTTACTTTTTTCACCTTTCAACCTGGTTCATAGAACCTGGGTAGAGGGCTCTTAGTGCTAAGCCTAAATGTGGGGAGGAAGGAACTAGGCTTTTAGCCTCATAGACCCCACCTCACATTATCCTAGACATGGGACCTCAGCAGAAGAACTAAAATGATAAATCCCAGTTTCAATAACTCAAAAATAAGAAATATAAAACCTACCTTCTGTAGTTGTTGAATCAGATAACATAACATACACAAGCGCCTAAGACACATCGGATGTTCAGTTATGTGAGTTCTTTTCCATTCGTAAGTGTTCTGTTAACACTACTATTGCAATTTTTTTTTTCTATAATTAGCATATGATGCCATGAGTTAATATAGATATTAACCTAGACAGATGAGCAGAATATACAGTAAATTCTTTTTTAAAAAAGTTCAGCCTGAAGCTCCAAAAGTATCTCGGGTTTTACTTCCTGAGCAAAAAGATTAGCTACCAATAGTCATTAGTGATTTAAAATTTAATCGCTTGCAAAACAATGAGTAAAAGGGTGATAATTTTTCATGTTCGGGAAAGATGACCCATTAGGGACTCTAAAATTAACAGCAAAAAATAGTGTTGTCAATATGACACCAACACAGTTTGTAACTAATCAGATACCAACCCCTTTGTCTTCTGGGAAATCTCCAAAGTCTGTTCCCAGCACCTTAAAAGATAAAGGTTGACCTTGCCCCACTTGCCTAATAATAATTTATAGATGTGTAAACATTTACCACAACAATTACAGGTCGGCCTAATGAAATTCCAGGAGCACAAGTCACGGAAGACCTGAGCATGCATCATAAATTCAGAATCAATTCCACAGGCTGGGATCTGAAAATAAATTACAAATCAAGGCAAATCCTTTCAAAAGAAGACCTTTCCCAAGAGCTAGGGAATTGAGGGTTTTGTGGTCTGACTCCCGTAAAGGATCTGGACATGCATGGGCCGTTTGTTGAAGACTAACTCTATAATATTCTTCACTTAGAAGTAAGTGGCTTAACCTTTATGAGCCTCTGTTTCTTCATCTGTAAAATGAGCTTCCTTGCATTTCATTCATTTGATAAATGCTTATTGATTATCACCTATATTCCAGGAATCTAACATTTTCTATGGTACCTGGCACCCAGTAGATGTGAAAGAAATAGTGGCTGTGATATTACACTTGATTTGTCAATGACCACAACAACTGACACCATCGTGATTGCTGGAAATTTACTCCTTAGGAATTTTATTATGTAGCAAGTTTATTGCTTAAGAAGTTAGAGCAGCGCTTCTCAACCTATGGGTTGTGACCCATAGGAACTGTATTACAGGGCCGTGGCATTAGGAAGGTTGAGAACCACTGAGTTAGAGGATTAGAAGAGAGGTATGATACTGGGGGAAAAATAGCTGCCAGTGCCTCTCTCAACTCCCAGGTCTCAGAGTTTAAGCAAGGAGGGAAAAAAATGAAGGGACCTTCTCTCTTGTTTCACACAAACAGAATTGTTAAGAGGGACAGACTGACATGAGCTGAAGGTCTATTCCGCCAGGCCCTTTGCTGGGGATGTGTGTTAAGTGCATTATTTACTTCCTGCTATAATCCCCATTGACCTGGTGAAATAAATGAGATTCCAAGAGGATAAACCCAAGAAATATAAATCATGAAAAAATCAGGGACTTTAACTGCAGACAAAAGTATTTAGGGGGAATCTGTGAAGACACATGATGCCCAAAGTCTGGTGGCAAGTCCCCAGGAGTCTGTGCCTCCAGGATAAAGATTCCCACTGTGTATAAAGATACAGAGCCCAGATTAGGTGAAAAAAAAAAAAAAAATAGCCAACTCAGGTAAGAAAATCCCCATTCAGAAGGCAGGAAGGGGCCAGCACCCACCAACCACCTTGGAGGTCCCCTGCATGGGACAAAGACTTAAAACATCAGACTACCACCTGCCTGATCCTCCCTCTAACGGAGTATCCAGAGCCATCCTGAATCACAAACAGGAGTATTCAGGAAAATGGTTACCTCATCTAACACTCCATAGACTGCAATTGCCATCTACTTTTAGTAAAATCTGAACCTATTTTTTTTAAATGCAAAATACAAATACAAGACAAGTACCCTGAATATCAGGCTCAAAGAACACTTTGTCTCTGATTAATCCCAAATGTGGCTATTCAGCGTGTGTACTATTCTTCTCCTTAAGTATAAAGAAAGATTTGTTCCAGCTGATTGCTTAGCTACAAATCTCATCCCCAGCTTTTTTCTTCTCCCTTATTACCAAAAAGAACTAAGTTCAGACTTTTGATAGTTAAGACTATTTTGAGGTGAAGAATCTATGCTCTGATGAGTTGATCCATTTCCTGGGTAACCCATACCTCATTGTAAGCTACTCATATTTGGTACATGCTATAAAGGAAATCTCCCCCGCTATGGGACCAGGGTAGAACCCAGCTCAACCATGGGCTGATTGTCTGATCGTTGACAACTTGCAATTTCTCTGTGCCCCAGTCACTCATATATGGTCTGGACTGTGAGAATTTAAGCCCCTAATAAATGTTAGCTGGAGTGTTCATTGTTCTTACAAAGCAGAAGGAGGCAGCTGATATGAAGCCTCTTGCACCCACCTCTGTGTTCCCTCAACATCTTGAACCAGAAACGAATCCTGAGCACTTCCCAAGTACCAGACATCCTTGTCCTGTTATCAAAACCAACAAGGGGGTTTCAGCCAAGGTCCCACTATTTGCCACACAAATAGTCAATTATTGAGACATGGAGGCTTGTCAAGAAAGAAAGGAAAACTCTAATACTAAAGACATTTGTCAGGAGAATGGGAAATCAGCTCCAAATCCATCTCCCCAACTAATGGAGATTAGAGGTTTTGAAAGGAGGGGGCTACTGTGCATCAGGGCAGGTTGTGGGGGATGAGGAGTCTGCCGGGGGGACTTTCAGAATCTCTGATTCTTGCCTTGCAGAAATTCTTCCATTTCTAGGAAATAGCTCAGAAAGGTCAAGTAGTTACTTAAAAGTTTCAGACTTCTGGTCATCATGCCCTCCCGACCTGAGAATCTAAAACAAGAGAGGGAGAGGGTCATAAAAACACATAGGGGTCATTGAAATTTGTTCATAGAGCCGGTTACAGTATGAATTTTACAAAGCTCATCTCACTCTAGTTCCCAGAGGAAAGTGTGACTGCATTCTGCAGAGAAAGCGTGGAGAGATGACCTTGATCCAGAGCAGTAGCCGTGGACTCCACAGATTCTTGGAGGTGCTGTTTCCTGCATCCCTCTCACCTGCTGTCCCTCTTCACAATCAGGGATGATTCCCTGTGGGGGATAAGGACTGACTGGGAAGGGGCAGGAGGAACCTTCTACAGACGGGAATATCCTATGTCTTGTTGATATTTGGGCTTCCTGATAATACATTTGTCAAAAATTGTCTTAATTGCATTCTTAAGATCCAATGTCCTCAGTACTAATATGAAACTGATATGTAAACAACTACACAGCCATACAAAAGAAAAAACACAAATATAGTCTGGCAAGGGGAAGGGGAAAGGAGGGAGGGCAATTGGCAGGATCTCACCTAATGTGTCCAATGTGAGGGTGTTCAACACGTCCTCTGGGTGAAGGGCTCAACTATGACTTGAACTTTACCTAGAATTGAAAATAATGTAACCTAAACATTTGTACCTTCATATTAATTTGAAATGAAAAAAAAATTTCTTTAATTTTTTAAATTCTCTAACTGAATGTCATTGTGTATTTTAACACCAATTAATTAATATTTTTTAAAGATGCAGAGCTGAGATGGATAGAGTAAAACTGGAGGCAGGGTGACAGGAGACCATTGACAGTGGTGTGGCTGGTGCAGAGGTAGGGGAGGTCCATGTATGGCTGTGGCACAGAGGCACTTCCTGGAAGAGTCAGCCAGAGTGTTGTCAGCCATCTCTCTCTGGCACTGGCTGGGTCTAAGCTTTGAGGGTCTCTAGGAGTTCATGCTACCTTGTCCATGCCCTCGTCTCTTGTGCCATGGTTCATTCTCTATCCCCATCACCTTGTCAGAGATAAAGGAAACCTCCTTCACCTACAAGTGCAAATCCTTTCTTAGCCCCTAAAGAAGACAGCCTTGATGCAAAATCTACAAACACATGAAAAAAAGCTCATCATCCTTAATCATCAGAGAAATGCAAATCAACACTACTTTGAGATATCACCTAACCCCAGTAAGAGTAGCCCACATAACAAAATCTCAAAACCAGAAATGTTGGCGTGGATGTGGAGGAAAGGGCACACTTCTACACTGCTGGTGGGAATGCCCACTAATACGTCCCTTCTGGAAGGATGTTT
>CAUYPK010038707.1:0-51575 GCA_963574355.1 Loris lydekkerianus | reverse complement strand
CTCAGATCAGGAACCAGACAAGGCTGCCCATTGTCTCCATTGCTTTTTAACATTGTAATGGAAGTTTTAGCCACCGCAATTAGGGAAGAAAAGGTGATCAAGGGTATCCATATAGGGTCAGAAGAGATCAAACTTTCACTCTTCTCAAATGATATGATTGTGTATCTGGAAAACACTAGGGAATCTACTACAAAACTCCTAGAAGTGATCAAGGAATACAGCAGCGTCTCAGCTTACAAAATCAACATTCACAAATCGGTAGCCTTTATATACACCAACAATAGTCAAGTTGAAAAAACAGTTAAGGACTCTATCCCATTCACAGAGGTGCCAAAGAAGATGAAATATTTGGGAATTTACCTAACAAAAGACGTGAAAAATCTCTATAAAGAGAACTATGAAACTCTAAGAAAAGAAATAGCTGAAAATGGTAACAAATGGAAAAATATACCATGCTCATGGCTGGGAAGAATCAACATTCATTGTTAAAATGTCCATACTACCCAAAGCAATATATATTTTCTTTTTCTTTTTTTTTTTTTGAGCAAAGATTGTCTTTTTATTTTAATTTTTTGTTGTTGTTGGGGATTCATTGAGGTTACAATAAACCATGTTACACTGATTGCATTTTTTAGGTAAAGTCCCTCTTACAGTCGTGTCTTGCGCCCAAAAGGTGTGGCACACACCAAAGCCCCACTCCCCTCCCTCCTTCCCTCTCTTTGCTCTTCCTTTCTGATTTCATTTATTTTTCTTTTCTTTTTTTTTTTTTTTAAGCAGGAACTCAACTTTATTGCGTCAAGCAGCCGCTTATATAGAGCATGGGGAAGGGGCAGGGAAAGAAGGCAGGGGATGAGGTGCGTGACAGGGTTGGGCCAATGGCATGGTACCACATTGGCTGTATCTAGGTAGAGGCAGTTTCAGGCCGGGCCTTGCTGAGTCATTGCTATGCAGAAGTAGCTCGATGGATCTACTTCTAGTCAGGCTCGGGAAGTTGCACTAGGACTCAGGCACATGGCAGGGCCAAACAATTCCCTCTTTTGTTTTTTGTATGGCAGATAAACATAGCCCCTGTCTTAGGTTGCCTGCTCTTGTGTTTCAGTCTTACCCATCGTGGGGATACAAACATCAATGGTTTGGTCCCTGTCTTAGGTTGACTGAATGCAGAGTGATCTTACCCGTCTTTGGGTACTATGAATGTAATCCACCATGCAGCCTCTCCATATCCTGTCTAACAAATCATTTTTAACATCCTTTTTTATATTCAGATATACATTTTTTTAAATTTCAGATAAACATTTCTTTCAGTATAATGTGAAACGTAAAACTTTTCAGATGTACAATCCTTTCATTGTAACATTTCACTTTGTAAATGTATAACTTATAATTCACTTGACATATATTTTGTATATCTTCATAACATTATGGGGTGCATATGTATATATAAACCATATGACATATGTGGTTTTACAACTGTGTTTAAGAATCTATATTGTGTTCCTTTTTATAAAAACATTTTAAACTCTTCCCTTTTTTTTTTTTTTTTTTTTTTTTTTAATTTCTGATTTTTTTTGATATATTTTTTTACTTTTTATAAAAAAATTATAAACAATTCCCTTTTTTTTTTTTTTTTTTTTTTTTTTCATTTCTGCTATTTTTTCATATCTTGTTGTCAGGGTCCAGCCCAGGGGTCAGGGTCCACTAAAATCTGTGAAAACTGGTGGTGACCAACTGAAGAAATATGGAGTTAGAAATGATGATAAAGAAAGAGACATGAGGCATAGAACAGAATTAAAAGTGGAAGCTCGGGGGTCCATTCCCCAATTGTGGGATTCTGGCAATGATACCAAGTGTTTGTTCCACTCTGCTTTTATTGAAGTCTATCTGCCCAGAGTGTAAGATGAGGGAGGGAACATAGACACTGGCAGTTTCTCTGAGTGAGTATATCAGCTCCTATTGTTATTATTTAAGGGTTTAAGTAGCATTAAGAACTCTGAAATCTATCACTTCTCGGCCTTTTGGCTAAGATCAAGTGAAGAAATCTGACATTTGAGCCTTGTATTAGGAGAGCCTCCTGCTTGAGATGACACACACAGATGTCTAGGGAGGTGTTAAACTCCACTAGTTCCCTGTGGAGTAAAATGCCACTGGTGTTAATCTCCTCTGAGGAATGGGTGGGAGGGAGGCATTTTCCTTCCATCACCACCACAGAGGATCTTCCTCTGCAATAAGGGATATAAGCTCTTCTGCCCATATCTCAGAGCTCTAGCTTCCCTTAATCTCTGCCCCAGCAAATGCAAATCTCCACAATGGGTATCTGCTTTACCTGTTTACTAGGAAGGAAATGACCCAGTTAATGTATCTTTCTAGGTCTTTGCCATAGTGTCTTGCATGGCATTTTTCCTCAGAGTGCTCACAGACCCAACAGGGTGTTTGTAAGCTGTATCCCCAACAGTCTAGAAGTTCAGAAAAGGCAGGAAGCTTGCTAGCAACGGCTAGCTTAAATGTAAACCAGCTGACTTTACTTTGTTCCTCCTCACCCAGTTTACTTTTTAATTTTCCTCTTCTTCTGAGGATGCTGTCCTTTGCCAAGAATGGGGTCTTCAGTCCCCATTTTCCATGCATCTTGTGAATAGTACTGTTACATTTAATTAGGCCAAAGAGTAAGCTCATTTGAATGTTTAGATAAGTTGTACTTATTTTTAGTATTCAAATAGTACATACAAGAGCCCTAACCTCTGAAACTTTAGAAATAAAAAGTGAAAGATGTATGTGTGTGTATATGTTTGTGCAGTTTTTGTTAATTGGTGTAAAAAATTGATTATTCCCATATTTAACAAATATTGAGCACCTAATAGGTAAGAAACACTGATGATTTACTTGCTCATATTTTAAATTAGAGTTACTAAGAGAACAGACTAAAAACTGACAGGTTTGCAAATACTATAGAAATTAAGATGAAACTTTTAGAAATTTTTATATCAATTTAACAGTAATTTTATGTCTGTGGAATTTAAATATAAAAAGTATGGACTTACATTTGTATATGTTTTAATTATCCTTTTTGCAACTCTTTTTTTGTTATATTTTACAAAGCTGTGTATCTCTAACTTGTTTATTTATAGGATTTTGGTCTGTTGCCTGGGCTAGAGTGCAGTGGCATCATCCTAGGTCACTGCAACCTCAAACTCTTGGGCTCAAATTACCCTCCTGCCTCAGCTTCCCAAGTAGCTGAAACTATAGGCATGTGCCACATCCAGTTTATTTTCTTTTTCTTTTTCTTGTAGAAATCAGATCTTGCTATTGCCCAGGCTGACCTCAAACTCTTGACCTCAAACAATGCTCCAGCCTAAGCCTTCCAAAGTGCGAGGATTGCATGTGTGAACCACTGTGCTTGGCTTCTGTGACTGATTTAGAAAACACAACTACTCTGCCACCATAGAGAGTTTGAGAAAAATTTCAGTAAATTATGTAATTTTCCTTTAAATTACAGAAGTCCACAGAATAGTATCATCTAAGTAATGATTATTAATAGCATTATTAATAAGTAATATTTCAAATAATAGTATAACATAATAAATAGCTGTCCAATACTATTTTAAATTTTCTGCTAATATATTTGTGAAAGTATTGTTCAAGATCCTGACAAGTATATCTATTAACAAAATGAGGTGACTAAAGATGTTTTGCAAAGGTACTACTTTCAAAGGCATTGAGGAAAATGACAAGAGATACTGAAATTCCCAAGGTTGGATCAGCATGAAGCCAACATGCCCCTGGGCCTGAACAGGAGGCAGTAGTTCCTGGAAGTCTATGAAAACTATAACTTTAGAATTTAACAACTTGATAGGAATTATTCCTTTTGGTCCGAGCATGCAACCGTCACCAAATAACAGACAATAGAAAGAGAGTTGATGAATAAACACTTTTAATGTCCTCTACCCTTTGCTGTCAGTGCCCTGTACTGGTAAAACCCACTGCAAGCCAGAGTACCAGACAGCCCTTGGATGCAATGCCAGGAAAGGCAGGAGAAAGTGCATAGTGTATCTGTTCGGGAGAGGGAAGGATATATAACATAATGTACATTATTTGTACTTTTTGATGTCATATACAATTAAGGAATTTAAATATTAATTTCAAAAAAGATTATCAAATCATATTTTATACTGTGATTATATGTTTTTAAAAAGTCTATTGAGATTATTTCTATTTTGAAACTATATTTTTAGAAATATTTCAATGACTGCTTCTATTATTATTATTCTGCAATAATCCCTTATCATTGCTTATTTATTTTCCTTGAATTTGTCAATATGATAATTAACTTTGTGATTAAAAACTCCATAGCCACAGTTTTGTCTATATTCATGGTTATTTCCTTATTGGATTTCAAGAAGTGGAATTCTACAATCAACATTTTGTAAATTTTAAGGAATATTATGGCAATTGAAAGTTCCTGCTGCCAGTTACAAGAATGTCTCTTGTCAGCACCCCATTTGCCCATGTCCTTTGTAAATACACAACCCTATCTCCTGTATACATATGAACTTGTACGTATGCTTTTCTGTCTGTCTTTTTTTTTGGCAAAGTACTTTCTCTTGCTTTTTAAATTTATATTTTCTTGGCAAAGATGAAATATTTTTACATATTATGCCAGCCATTTGTAATTCACTTTTCCTTGAATTGCCTTAATATGGATTTACTCTTTTCTTTATTTGGGTGTAATTGAGAGTTACAGTCGTTTCATCACCTCACCAAGTACTACTTCTTTGACCTTATATATTCATTGATATTGTACCAATTTGCCCCTTTGTTAGGCAAAGACCTTATGTGTTCTTTGTTCTTATAGATTACCATTTTTACAATGTCACATAAAGGAATCGTATATTATGTAAAATTTGGAGAATGGCTACTTTTACTTACTATGATAACTTCTTTCATTCATTATGTGATGTGTTCCTATAGTTTATTATTCCTTCCTCCTCTTCCTTCTTTTCATTTTCTATCTCCTTCTTCTTGTTTTTATTACTAATTACCACAATTCATGGCAAACATATATTTAACTTTAAAAGAAACTGCAAACATTTTTTCAGAGTTATTTTTTTCCATTTTTCAGTCCCACAGTGGTGTATGAGTTTTAATTGCTGCATATTCTTGCTAGCAGTTAGTGTTGTCAGAGTGGTGGTGTTATTGTTGTTTTAGCCTAGTAGTTGTACCCAGATATCTCATTATTGTTTTAGTTTGTATTAACCTAAAGGAAAAGAAGGTTGGATATTTTTTTATGTTCTTATTAGCCATCTGTACATCTCCTTTGATGAGATATTTATTCAAATGTTTTGCCCTTTTTTAAATTGTGTTCTCTGTTTCTTACTGTTGTGTTTTTAGAGTTCTTTATATCTTCTGATTATGGTATTCTCAAGGTATGTAATTTGAAAATATTTTTCTCAGGTTTTGACTTCCCTTTTTCTTCTTTTGCCATTGCATTTATAAAAATTTAGTGTAAATTTTTAACTTTGATAAATGCCAACTTACCACTTTAAAAAACATAATTTGATAATCCCTTTTTCCTTGTAACTATTGTCATTGTACTATTTACATTTAATATGATTATTGGTATGTTCATTAGAAATGCAATTTTGTTATTTTTTTTATCTATATTCCATTTTGCTGCTTTTTGTGTGTTTCCTTTTATATTATCCTTGCATATTTTAATGATTTGATGTAAGTTTTTATTGAGTGTTTTACTGTCTATTTATTCTAGTAAGTTGTTTAGAGATTGTTGTCTTTAGTTTTCAGCAGTTTGATTAGGATGTATCTTGAGATATACTTATTTTAGTTCACCCTATTTTAGATTCTTTGAATTTCTCAAATTTATAATTTCATCACTTTCACCAGATTTTAGAAATTTCAGGCATTATTTGTTTATTGTTTTCTATAAGATACTCTTCCTCTGGTACTATAATAACACAAATATTAAAATTTGATATTGTCCCATACATTTGTAAGGTTCTATGTTCATATATCCCTCAATCTTTTTTTATCTCTGCTGTTCAGATTAAATAAACCTACAAGTTCACTGACTTTTTGTCTGTGTTATTTGTATACTTCAATGAAGCCTAGTCCATTATTTTTAATTCTAAAATTTTCATTTACTTATAATTTATATTTCCCATTCTTATGGCAAGAGTTGCTATGTTTCTATTCATTTTAAGCTCCTAGAGCATTGTTCTAATGATTGCTTATAGTTTTTGTCAAATAATTCTAATACCTATGTCATCTATTTGGTAGCTATCTTTTAAATTATGAAATGTAAAAATTTTTATTGTCCTTTTGTATGTGATTTTGGCTTGCTTCTTGGATATTCAAAATATTCAAAACATTAAGCTTTGGAATTCTGGATTTTGTTTATATCATATTAAGAATACTCATTTGTGTGTTTGTTTTTGGATACTTGTATGAGTACCATTTGGTGGCCATGTCAGTGCAGATCTTTAAATTGATCTATTTATTTTTTATGTAGGCCTTCCAGGTCTTTTTTAAAGCTATCTTCTCCTTCATTTTTCCAGTGAAGCAAGCTAATTCCCTGAAAACTTTTATACCAAGTGCAAGTGTCTCAACTACCTGAAATGCTCTCCCCCTCTTTCCTTTCAGATATCAGCTTAAATATTCCTTCTTCAGATAAGTTTTCCCTGACCTCTTGTATAGTATATATTTATACCATAGTGTCTTATTTATTTACCTTATAGCACAAGCTACAAAGGTTTTATCTTGGTTATTACTTGTCTTCATAATCACAATAAATAAATCAGTCTTCATAATGGTAACTGACAAATAGTTAAGTACTAAGTAAACAACTGTTTTACTGACTGAACAAATTCCCTAAATACAGCTGGATATTAATAATTCTGTTAGATTATATGACAATAATAGTCATGATATTTTTAATTTGTTAATTTGGGTTTTTTTTTTTTTTTGTCTTTTTTAGAACGTTTTAGGAAAATAATTTTATGTCATCCAAATTCTGCAAGCCATATATAACTGAAATTAGAAAGTAAATTTTAAAAATAGAATATGGAATAAAAGATATAGATGACTACTAGTTTGAGAGGAACTAGTTTTCAAGAGTTAATATAAATGAAATTAAATCCAAAAACTAAATTAAGGCTTTGGAAACCTTAATATTTTAATTCAATATTATGATTTAAATTATTTTAGTGTTTTCAGCAGACAATCTGTTTTATGACAGGATTTTCAGTAGACAATCTGTTTTATGATAAGATCAAGCAAGTTACCTAGAAGAACTCTTTTGTATTGTGTGTTAGAAAACATGAGAGCTTTCGACTTCCTCCAGGGGGGAAAAAATATCTGTACCTATGTTTGTTAAGACTCTTTTGGTTGTGAGTGATGGGAATTCAATGAGTTGGCTAAATGGAAAGGAAGAATGTACTGTCTCTGGTTACCTCTGGTTACATGACAGGGGCCAACTGGCTTCAGAGATGATCGGATATAAGGCTTAAATTGAGCCTTTCTAGCTGTATCTCATTCGTGCTTTCCTCTCAATGCCACCTTCAAAAATGTCTTACCGTAAAGGAGCTTGCATCATAACCAAGAGCACTTTATTATAGCATTTTGACAAGAGGGAAAGATGATTATTTTCTATCAACTATAGACTCCTTGGTAAAGGTGCCAAGGGCCCAGTCTGGATCATCTGTCTATTCTTAGGATTCTAACCGTGGCTCATGGAATAAGGTCTTAGATTTAAACCAGCCCAGGGCACATTTCCCTGTTGTGTTTATGGAATAAACACCTTGGAGTAGACAACTCAGGCCAAGAGAATAGGGTTCTTGTGCATGGAGGAAAGGCATATAAGCAAAACAACTGACTCCATCTTCTTATCACAGTTTTCATTTAGCATGTGGCTGTTCTTTTATAAATACGTCATTGTTCACTTTTGTATACATTATCTTTCTTAAAATAAATCTTACCTTCAAGTAAGTAATTTCATTTTTGCTTTTCCAGTGGAGAATCTGATATATATATATATATATATATATATATATATATATACACATTTATTTGTTTAAGATCCTAATGTTACTCAGTGGCAAATGGAGATTTCAAGTCCCACCTGAATCCGTAGCCATTGCTCTTTCCACTGTACTCAAGTTTCTCAACTTTACCAAATCTTGACATTTTGAACAACACAATTCTTTTTATGGGAACTGCCTTGTGTATTGCAGGATGTTTAACCAGACTCCTGGCCTCTACCCATAGAAAGGAGTAACAAGTCATATTTATACAGTTTTGGAAACTCAAAATATCTCTAGAGTCTAGAGACATAATACATTGACAAATGTATTGTGGATTGGGGATGGGGGTGGGCATTCCCCTGATTGATAACCCACTGACCTACATTATTGACCCATCCATCTGTTCTATATACATCAACCTTTCATGATGTGCCATGGAAAGAAAAGTATTCTATAAGCAAAAGTATCAAAAGGCTCTGTGCATACTATTACTTCATGTTAAAGTGCACTGGTATAATACATTGGTATAGCAAAATGCTCTGAGAAATCCCGCTGCCATAAAACCTATCCAAATTCTATTATTTAACATAATGTTGTCTTGTCTCTGAGTCACTCATTAACTGACATTAAACTGTGATACCATGATGCTTCATCCATCTTGACCCCAAAGCTTTTGCATATTCTATTAAGCCCTTTATGTTCTGTCTTTCACAAACCATTATTCTCTACAAGGAACTTTTCCAGTTGAAATTGGTCACACTTTGTCTTTACAAATGCTTTCTTTCTCCCCATAAATACCCTCATCCTTTACCATGGACTGATAAAGTCTCATCCATGCTTAATCTCTCATATGAAAGGGCCAGTACTCAATGTGAACTGCCTAGTCTCCCCCCCTCCCCCCCCAAATTCTTTTACTTTAGAGGTTTCCCAACTTTTAGTCTAAATTGTTGGGGTTTTATTTTTTTTTTTTTCATTCATTCAACAGATTTTTATTGAATACATTCTCTTGTACTAAACCACAGCATATACATGGTCCTTGTTCTCACAGGGCCTATAAGCCAACAGGTGGAAATAAGTCAATGAATAATTATCAATGAAAATGAGTTAAGCATTGTTTTAGGAGAAATATTAATTGCTTCATGGAAGCTGAAATGGCCTAGGATATGGTATGGAAAGGCTTACACAAAGCAGCGGTATTTTAACAGAAACCTCAGAGCTATGCAGAGTCTAGCAGAAAAACAATAGCAGTGGAGCTGAAGGGGAAGAATCTGAAGCAGAAAAAAAAATTTTTGACAAAGGCTCAAAAACAAAAGAGACTGAGGTTTATTCTTCAAACTGGAAAAATAACAAAAGCTGAGGGGAATTGATCATAGGTTTTGAGCATGAGGAGAAAAGTCTAGTATGGATGGGGGTGTGTTCTCTCCACCATCTGCCCCTGTGGCTAGCAGAATGCTGGGCTCACATTATGTATTAAAGAAGTATTTTTGAGTAAATGGACCCTTACATTCTAGATATTCCATGGAATAATAAGAGATATCCACTGTGTGTCACGGTGCCCATGGAGGATTTCATTTCACTGGCACAACATCTAAAATTGGAATTGCAAAATGCTTTATATCAGGGTTTCACACTGCTTGAATGTTCTCTGACTCAGAGGTATTTTATGAGGTTGTGTGTGATATGCACTGTTAAATTTCCTCTCTATACTCTCACCAACTAACTTTAAAAAAAATGCTTTTAACTTGGGAATGTAGATCATGTTCTTTGAGCAAGGTCCATATTTTTATTCTATTAAGCAACGTATAGTGTCAAATGACTGAAAAGAATATCGAAATCATGAGTTATGAAAAGCAAAATAAAACAGTTCCTGATGGTCAATAAATGAGAAATCAAGAGAATACAAACATAGTGGCACTGAAAATTATTTTATTTGTACATTAACTTGAATTCTTGGCTCATAATTCTATCCCTATCTATTCTTCCCACTCCTCGTTCTCTGCATGTGACAATAAAAATGCTTTAAAGATCAACAGTCCATGTAAGAACTTTACTGTGGTTAATTTACTGTTATTTCAGCATTTATATTTAAATTTGAGGCCTTAAATAGGGATCCCTAATCTTTGGTAAGGACTTTCAATTTAGCAGGTAGAGTATTAAACTCACTAGAGGTATTAACACATGTAATCTTCCTGCTAGTCTTATATAATAGATCCTATTATTATTTCAACTTTATACCTGAAGGTACAAACTTAGAGTGGTTGTTTCTCCCAAGATTTGTAAGCTCATAAATGGTGGGCCTATGCTCTTCTGACTCCTAAGCTATTTTCTCTATGCTTACAATTCTAGCAACACCCAGTCAAGATTGTGTGTTTAAAACATACATTTTAGTGATAGCTAACAGATGCATACAATGTTACCTATCATGTACGAAATTTACTCCACACACTCTTTCGTCCTGAAAACAGCACTGAGACTATGCTACTGATTTCTTTAAAATATAATGTAGCGTATCACTTTTCTTGTGGCATTTGTTTCATACAAGCATTCCTTCAAATCCATTTAGAAATCCTTCCTAAAATCTTTGATATTTAGATTATAGATCTATGGTCTTCAAGTGGTTGTCTCTTCTTTGGTCACAGTTATCAATGTGCATCATTCTAGTTAGGATACGAACCACATGCATTGGAGAAGCTAAAGTCACGTGTGAGATAAGAAGTAGACATGTTCCCATGGTAACCTCTACTGTGCTGGGAGCAAGTTCTCCTTCACTCCTCAAACTATCCCCAGCCTCAGAGGTGGGAGATATGGTTCTATCCTTCTCTTACCTTTCACCCAATCTCCATAAATCTGCATTTTCTTCATTTTATATTGGGAAGCAAGAGACAGCAGAGGGAAGTTTTAAAGACTAAGACTTGAGAAACGGTGGTAACTAGTTGCATGGTCTTCATTTCATTTATACTTCCAGAGTCTCATTTTCTTCATCTCTAATCAAGGGCACTCACACATGCATTGGCAAGAGACAAAGTTTATTTATTTTCTCATTTAACAAATATTTGTTGAACACTTGCAACCACGTACTAATTTAAGCACTAGAAAAAATTTTGTTTTGGCCACAATATCTGTAAAGAGAATTACAAGGGAAGAAAGAAAATTACTAAATTTCAGGAATGATAATTACATAAAAATTGTATTCAAAATATCTTTCAGAAAATATTTTAAATAAGTTCTTAAGATTATTTAAATATACCATAAAGGAATTGCAGTAAAAATATTACAGTTTTGATAACATATTCATTTAGGAGCTAATATTAAAAATGCAAGGCTCTTATGGGGTATTCCTTCCTTCTTTCTTTCATTCCTTTTTTCTTTCAAACTCATTTCGTAGCAGGGTAAATAAAACTACTAGATGAGTTGTTCACAACTACTCTGACCTACTGAGAAAATCCAAACTGTAAGTGAAGCTTTAGTAGGACCCAGGCATTTTTCACCTATTCCGGGTCCATTTCACTTATTAATAGCCACTATTGTGCTGCAACACCAGAGTTGAGGACTTGTGACAGAAGCTGTGTGGTCCACAAAGCCTACACTGTTTGACATCTGCTCCTTTACAGAAAATGTTTGCTGACCCATACACTAGAGTACAACTTACCTGCAAGGAAAATGAGTGCACAGCTATGGGAAAATGTGAAGTGTGAGTATTGTAGGTGGGGGTTGGGGAAAGAGAGCCAGTGCAACAGCCCTGAGGCAGGAGCATTCTGTGTATTAGAGAATCAGCAAGGAAGAACCCAGCCTAAGTGAACAAGGGGCGGGATAGGTGAAGTAGAGGTAATATAATCTCATGAGAACCAGTTTGCTCAGCATCTAACTGTTATTTCAAGGTAACGATTTTTATGCTGAAACAGGAAACAATTTGGAGGTTTTTATGAAGTATTTTAAGCAAACTGTACCTGGAAAAGTACACCAAAGTCCTAATTTCATGGTGGAACAATTGGTAGATACCATAACAAATCAAAGGATCATATATCATCCAAATTAATGTAAGTTATTAGCAAAGGTAACATCTTGCTCATATCTACTAATCATTTGGACTGCAATATAGTGGTTATGTAGCTCCTGATTCCTAACTTCCATCAACTCTCACTAGAAATTCTCCAATATCGAACCCATTACCTTTGTGCACTACATAATTATTGTTTGGTTTATGTACAAATCAAAATTCCAATTGTCCATGTCCTATTGTAGGAAAGAGTACAAGTAAATATAAAAAAGGATTTGTTTTATTTTACCCAGTTGCATTTTCTTTTTCGTACAGATAGGGGTCTCACTATATTTCCCAGGTTGGTCTGGAACTTCTGGCCTCAAGCAATATTCCCACCTCAGCCTCCCAAAGTGCTGAGATTATAGACATGAACCATCATGCCAGGCCTCTGATTGCATTTTGAAGAAGTTTATCTTGCATTGTGAAGAAATTAGATCCACAAATTTAGATAGTTTACAATAAAACTAGGAATGGAGGTTCTTCCAGGGAAACACGTTGGCATTTGCATTATTTATTATAACATCTGTCACTTTGCCTTAATATAAAATTGATCTTAATTAATTAAAATAAATACTTTCTTCTTGTATATAAATTTTTCAATACATATCTGGCATTCAGAAAATTTGTATAAAAATGACTTCTTTGTGTTTATAACTCATTTGAGTCTTTAGGGATCTAGCTAATTTCCATTCCACATGTTTTTGGCAGGGCTTAACACAAAGAATTGAATTGTCAAATTATACTTAAAAATGTTAAATATTTTACTCAGTCTCAATTGCTGTTAAAATTTCTGAGAATAGAAGTAACCATAAGATATAATCAAAAGAAAAGTCTAAGACCTACAACATTATTTCCCAAATCTTTTCTCATCATAACGATTTACTCCAGCCCCAGATTTATATAGGAAATTCTTGAATGTGGAGTACAATCACGTAATTTACTGAAGAGGGGTGATTTGATCCTAGAACCTCCATATATTCACTTAGTATCTTTCATAACCTATGTGTCCTATCTTTTCCAACAACAGCCCACATAAAAGGAGAAAACATGTTGCAGGACTGCTATTTAATCATTTAGTATGCAATCTTCAATTACAGGGTCTTTTCTTCTCCAATTCCTAGAACTGGCCTCAACAATTCTAGTCCTTAATCTCTTTATCCTAGTAATGGTGCTTGGCACAATGATGACCATATAAACCCAGTGGCTTGGGTGAGTTTGTTTTCTTTTGTTTTTTCCTACATCTAAATATGTATGATGGAAAGAATATATGTCTGAAGTAAGAAAGAATAACCTCAACACAGAGAAAAAAGCAAAACAGAAAGTAACTGAAAAAGAGAATAGGAGGGAAAAAACTAAGAATATTATTTGACTCCTGGGTGAAGTTCCTAAATTGTGTTCTTTATATTTCTAGATCCGTCCACCAGTTGTATCCTTATCTTTCAATGTATAAAAACCATTTTTTTTTTGAAATGGGTTATTTTCACTTGGAGACGAAGAGTCTTAATAAATAAAAATATATACAGAGAAATCTTAAATTGAATTCTATAATGGATAAAATGGCATTTGTATTTTAATGAGTTAATCGTTTCCCTTTCCCATAACATAAAAAGCATTGTAAAATGCTGAGCTCTGAAATTCACCCCACCATCTAAAGTCCATGAAACTTCCCGTATTTTATATTTCAAATAAGTTTTACTGATAGAATGTACAGAACAGGTTTTTGTTGACAACATGGATAAATGTAAACACAAAAAGAAATCACCCATTTCCAGTTACCTAAAGATAGCAACTATTAAACTTGGACATTTTATTCATACATAGAAATTATATATATACATACACACACATACATATAAACTAGAAATCTGATTACAAATGCATTTTTTCATTTTATTTCACATGGTATAGGAATGTCCTTGCATCATTGAAATTCTTTTTAAACATAATTTTAGATTGTAACTTATCAGCTTATTATTTTTTCATTTAGTGTAGGATGAAACTCATTGAAGGATCTCTTCTCTACCCACACAACAAAATATAAACAATTAGTAATATTTTAAATATCACTATTTGATTGCAATCAGCACTATTGAGCAAAGCATCATTAATTAGAAACATGTCAGCTCTTTCTGTGGGTAGTGAGCAAGTTATCTGACCATGTGGGCACATTATAAGTAACTAAGATTAGGGAAACCAACAATTAAATAACAAAACAACCCCCAAACCCTTGCTGAATGCCTAGTTTGTACTGAGCTGGTGGTCTCCCCACCTACAGTCCTGCCCCTTCAAATCACCCCCCTTCTAAGTGACATTTATTTACCGGGTGACATTTCTAAAATACAAATCTGAGCCCGTCACTTCAGCACTCAAGGTTCCAACCAAATCAGCTGCTGTTCAGAAGGGAGGAGGAGCCGGTGGGATCTGAGCCTGCCTCCTCTACTCCTTTGCCTCTCTTCTCACACTCCAGCAAACCCAGGACAGCTCCTTTCTTCTCTTTTCTGACTGTTCCTTGTCTAAATAAATGCACAACTTCTGTTTCAACAGAAATATACTGAGCTTATAAATTTCATAATAATCGGATTATTTTTCACCCCTATACTACCTCCACCCTGGTAAGTCTGAGAAAATCTCATCTATTCCTCAAGACCCAGAACATGAGCAGCCTCCTTTATGAAGTTATCCTTCACTTCGGTTCCCCATCTCTTACACACATTGCAGTCAGGCACAAAGATCTCCCCACTTCCTTCCCACAAGCTCCTGTGCATCCCACGCTCGGGGCATTTATAGCCCAAGTGCCAGATTTGTCGATCTGCTTGACCACCCCCCTTACTAACCCTGGCACCATCAGGCTGGGGATCATTGTAGATACCTCTTTATAGCCAAAGTGCAAGTAAAATGCAAAAATTCCTCCCCAGATTTATTTATTTCCTAAGCACTTACCACTATTACACACACTCCAGAGATTATATAAACTAGTTTTTTTGTTTTTTTTTGTAATTGCTGTTCACCACTTTTAGAATATAAACTGCCTGAGAATACAATTTTGTTTCCAAACCAAGTGCCCTCCTGAATAGATTAATAAATTATTGTGTGTATATACCATGGAATACTATCCAGCTATAAATAAGACAGAGATTTTGTATCTTTTGTGCCAACTTTGATGGATTTTGAGAAGATTCTCCTAAGAGAAGTATCACATAAATGGAAAAACCAATGTCTCATGTACTCAGTACCAATTTGAGACCATTGGATTAGTAAGTGCATGCTCACATGAAAAATAAACTAAATTAAATTCAAACAGGGAGCAGGAAGGACATGGGTAAGTTCCCACCCAATGGGTACATTGCACAGGGATGTGGCACACATCCCGGGTGAAGAGCACAACTACAATGTGAACTTTTAACCTTACAAAAGCAATTTATGTAACCTAATCATATGTGCTTGAAATTTAATAATACGATTTTGTTTCCAGTATGTTCATGCTAGAATTCCTCACCTAGAATTCTTAGTCTGGCACACGTTAGCCACTCACTGAATGACTGATGAATGAAACTGTTCTTCTGTTAGAAAGAGGCCACAGAACGTAAACATATGACTTTACATGAATGATTTTTTGGTAACTCGAGCCAACTTCTGATAAGTTATTCCTGGCTGAATCAAACTAGCCACTGGAGCAGCCCCAACTCCCCTTGATGAGCAGGTAGCTGTCCTATGGTTAGTCTGACCTTGGGACAAACACCTTAACTGCTGTAAACTCAGGAGAGGACACTCTAGACTTTAAGACTCAACAGCCATGTCCCCTGGGATTTATAAAATCCCAGCTATTCCTTACATTTTACAGATGAGAAAACTCAGTTGAGAAACACCACAGGCAGCAGGCCTTCATTCCCAGGTAGCTGTAGGACCATTTTTTGCCTGTTCCTGTCTCACGTAGCTCTCTGCTCCAAAGGATTCCACACCTACAGCACGTGCAATACCTTTTGAGAGATCAGTGCTGAAGTCTAGAAGCCATTTGTCAGCTCGTTTCAATTTATGTGCCTATAGTGCAGCCCGAAATCCCTAAATAGGAATAAATCACCTGCTGAGTTCTGTGAAGAGTCCTGTGTCACTTCTCCCAATGACAGCACTTGTAAACCATAGATCATAGCTCACTGCACTCTCCCCCAGGGCTCACATTTGCTCATGAATGTGTAATATATTTGGCAAGTTACAGTTTTAGAAACTGTCATTGTAAAGCTTCTATCCTTATATCCTCAAACTGTGGCCTGAGAATGTTCTAATGAAATGGTTGTGATCAGTGAAAGGAAGAAAGAGTATGAGAAATTGAGTGAAAGGAATGGAAGGAAGAGAAGGAAGGGAGCAAAAGGAAAATGACAGCTGCCCCTCCATGACTGCAAATCTCCCTTTTCAACGGCACAGTTGTAAAAATGTCAACCCAAACAGCAAGCTTCAGGATTCTCCATGGAAAAATCAGTGAACTCTCTGTCAGCAATTGCATCCAAAGCTGGCAAGGTTGCCATGACTGCCAGAACAGGGCTTTTATTTGGCTGGGGTTTTGCAGAGGGCTATTATTCAGTCAGACCTAACAGGAACAACCTTCACCTACACCTTTGAGCTCACTTGGACTTTAAATTTAACTTAATCTCAGGTTATATCAAGCAGGCTATGGAGTTAATGGATAAAACCTATTTGCTGAAATTATAACTTTTATTACCAAAAATAAGAGGTCACCTAGGGTTTCGGCACAGCATGTAATAAGAAATGCAATGCTGTGTCTCTCGACACATGTATTTTGATAAAAGGCAGACTCTGGTTATAAATCTGTGAGCACCCTTTCTTTGCCTGTTTTCACTCCCTCGTCCTTTGTTTCCTTCTTCCTCCCTTTCCATGCCTGCCCCACTGACAAATGGCCTGTTTCTTCTCCCCTTCTCCTTGCTTCCTCCCTTTATCACTTCACTCCTTTCTTGGATTCTAATTTTTTCTCGTTTCCCTTCTTACCAATTCACACTCATATTTCTCCTGACCCTTTTCTTTTTACACAGCAGCTGTTGTCATGATTTGGGGGAGCCAACTCCTCGACTGTCACTGGACTCCCTTTCCCTAAAAGGACATACTGCCCAGAGGGGGCAGGTGATAGTCACCTGGGGAAACATAGGCGGCAGACAGCTGATGGCCTCAGTCTCCAATGCTGCCATTACATAGAAGAATAGGGCACCCTCAACCCCTCTGCCTTTCACACCTAGTTTCCCTTAGAACCTATTATTTTTCTTTCCTTTTGGTTACCTATAAGAAATTTAAATTTCTTCTCCAAATAAAAAAAGAACCATGATTAAGGAACAGTTTTACATAACAATCATTATTATACATAGCCAAATACCTCTTCATTGTTATTGATATATTACTAATCACCAGGTAAAAGAGAACTTTACACCCACCCAAGTGGTGTATAATATTGGGAAGCTGGAGGAGCTGAGAGCCTTGAAATGATACATAAACACAACTTGTATCACATTCTTGGGTTATTCATCTTCTTTTTTAACTCTATAGATTTTTATGTTTGGTCAGGGTGATTCGTCTCACAAGTTATTTAACTTCATACAATTTTACCCTTTAGTTCTGTAATATCTATAAATGGGTTAGTATGAATATTTAGTTGGCTTGTTATCCCGATGCCCAGGAGATGAGAAGCTGTCCATCATCAATTTAGGAAGGAAACCCTCCTTGCTCCTTCACTGTATCTACCCTAGAAGAGGCAGATTTATAAACAAAATAAAACAAACTTCTTTTGCCTACAACATGCCCTGTAGCAGAAACAGCTTGGGCCAGATAGGAAATATTTGTAGTTCTCAATTAAAAGGGCATGATAGGAAAATGGAAGCTCTTAAGAAAAATAAGAGGGAAGTCTTCTTAAACATGCGTACGTGAGCATGACTTGTTTGTGACAAGATGGTAACAGAGAAATAGAAAGAGGTGTAACAGGATATAATGCATTATCTTTCCACCTACTAATCTAATAAGGTTAGATTCTATGGATGCTGTTCAAATTAAAGATGAAGAGTGGAGTGATCTATTTTACTTGAAAAGAGGTATCAAGGAGGGAAGATTTATTTTCCTCATCATTGCTGGGTTGGAGGCTTAGGGCCCTGTAACATGAGGTGTATTAATAAGAGAAAAGTGGACAGATTTCTTTAAGTTTGACAGGACATAGGAAACTTCAGAAGGAAATAAAACCTCATAGAAAATGGGTAAATATATATACATGTATAAACTTATATATACTATATTTTAAATCTATATATAAATATATAGATATAGATATAGATGATATAGATATAGATATAGATATAGATATAGATATAGATATAGATATAGATATAGATATAGATATAGATATAGATATAAAATACATTATTGTTGGGCATTCATTGAGGTACAAAGAATTAGGTTACACCGATTGCATTTGTTAGGGAAGTCCCTCTTGTAATTGTGTTCTACCCCTGGGAGGTGTGTCACACACCATGACTCCCATCAACCTCCCTCCTCTCCTCCCCTTGATTTCTTAGTCTTCTACTCCACACCTTCTATTAAATCATCTACTGCCTTCATATTATAGTTGAGTACATTGGATTCTTTCTTCTCCATTCTTGTGATGCTTTACTAAGAAAGATGTGTTCTATCTCCATCAAGGTTAATACAAAAGATGTAAAGTCTCCATCTTTTTAATGGCTGAATAGTATTCCATGGTATACATATATGTCCATGGTATACATATACCACAGCTTGTTAATCCATTCCTGGGTTGGAGAGGGCATTTTGGTTGCTTCTGTCAGGGTCCTGCTCCAGGAGCAGGGTCCACTAAAACCTTTGGAAATGGGCAGCGATTGATTGAAGAATTATAAAGTTAGAAGCAGTGGTAAAAGAATGAGACATGAGACATAGAGTAGAATTAAAGGTGGGAGCTCAGGGGTCCATTGCCCATTCATAGGTTTCTGGCAACGGCCCAGAATGTTTGCTCCACTCTGATTTTATTGAAGTCTATTTGCTCAGAGGGTAAGATGAGGGAGGGAACAAAGATGCCAGCAGTATCTCTGATTGAGCATATCAGCTCCTATTGTTATTAATATTAACCTTAAGGACAGCCTTCAAAAATCTGAAATTTTAGCCTTGTATTGGGAGAGCCTCCTACTTGAGATCACATACACTAATTTATAGGGAGGTATTAAACTCTGCTAGTTCCTTATGGAGTAAATCACCACTGGATTTAATCTCCTCTGAGGAATGGGTGGGAGGGAGGCATTTTCCTCCCATCGCCACCACAGAGGATCTTCCTTTGCGATAAGGGATATAAGCTCTTCTGCCTATATCTCAGGGCTGGAGCTTCTCCCTTTGTCCCTTCCCCAGGCAAATGCAAATCTCCACAATGGGTATCTGCTTTGCCTGTTTAATGACCAGGAAGTGCCGTAGAAGATGTATCTTTTCCTAGCACTTGCCATCGTTTCTTATATGGCCATTTTTCTCCTCAGAGTGCTCACAGACCCACCAGGGTGTTTATAAGCTATATCCCCAACAGGCTAGAATTTCAGAAAAGGCAAGAAGCTGGCTAGCAATGGCTAGCTTTAAATGTAAATTAGCTGAAGTTTCTTTGTGCTGACTCACTCAACTTACTTTTTAGTTTTCCTCTTTGTCTGGGGTGCTTTCCTTTGCCAAGAATGGGCTCTTCAGTTCCCATTCTCCCAACAGTTTCCATGTTATGGTGATTATAAACTGAGTTGCAATAAACAGTCTAGTGAAAATGTCCTTTTGATAAAGTGATTTTTTTTTTTTTTTTTTTTTGTTCCTGGGTAGATGCCTAGTAATGGGATTGCAGGATCAAATGGGAGGTCTAATTTGAATTATTTGAGGATTATCAATATTTCCTTCCAAAAAGTTTGCATTAGTTTTCAGTTCCACAAGCAGTATAAAAGTGTTTCCCTCTCCCCAAATCCATGCCAGCATCTGCAGTTTTGAGACTTTGTGATGTGTGCTATTTTGAGTGGGGTTAGGTAATATCTCAGAGTGGTTTTGATTTGCTGATGATATGGGACAATGAGCATTTTTTCATGTTTTTTAGCCATTCATCTGTCTTCCTCAGAGAAGGTTCTGTTCTTATCTCTTGCCCAGAGGTAGATGGTATTGTTTACTCTTTTATGAAGAGTGAATAGTTGTGGAGAAATCTTGCTAGAAAACAAAATGGTATGCTCTAATGGTACTAAACTGGAGAAATCTTAGCAAGGTCTATTTGCTAGGATTTCTCTTGGCCTTTCTTTGTCTTTGTCTTTTTCCTCTGAGTAAAGGGAGAGCACTTCTTAAATGAAGACTTAGGGCTTGTTTTAGGGGAGCAGGGTAGAGGTAGGGCTAGAAAGAGACCTTCCTTTGATTTATGACTTGTTGTAAGGCAGGAGGGCAGGCAAAGCTGATAGTAGTCTTCCTGCTCCTACTATTTTCTCAATTGCCAACATACCATATTTTGGAGTAGCATGTCCAGAACCTCTTCAGAGGCAAACTATGACTGGTTTTAAAATAACTCCTAATACTTTAGTCCCCAAGGTAAAGCTAATGCTAATGTGGGAGAAGCTTTCACCCAATTTTTTACCAATATATAATATAAGAAGCTGAGAGCTGCAAAAAATATTTGATATTATTTCAAAGAGAGCCTCCTCATCCCCCAAACCCAAAAAGGCTAATTTCCCAAGCTCAGAATGAAAGGGCACTCAGAGAGGAGGTAGAGGGAATTCAGTAGCAAATGGCTCACTGCTAATTACAAATCTTCAGGGAAGCCATGACCCTTTCATATGCTAGTCTCTCTTCCATTTCCATGGCATATACCTCTCATGATGTCTACATAATCTAATTTTATTTCTGCTCCTTTCTGAACTCCAGAGTCCTATAGTTCCGAGTAACACCTTGACAGTCTTACATGGCTGGAACATACGGATCTCAAACCCAGTATGGCCCAAACTGAGCTCAAATCTATAGGCTGCTCCACCTCTAGGGCTCATAAAATTTGTTTTGACCAAAAGATTGAGAATCATCCTTAAATATATTGTCATTTGTCAGCTTCACTATCTTTGGCTAGACCCAAGGCTGAGACGGGGTTTTAGATGCATGAGATATTCTGTGTGAACTGGGTATTGTTTTGAAGATTCAGTCATTGGCTATGCAGGTAGATATGAGAAATATATAGTGGTGTATCACTTCTGAAGCAACTCATACTTCTCTGAAGAAGGGATAAGTTCTGAACCCAGCAAAGAACTTGAATATTAGCTGGTTTACTAAAGAGACTATGAATGGACTATTATAGCATCTATTCCACCAGCTACACCTAGCTCATCACCAAGTTTCATTACTTCAAATTCTTAAGTAGCTTATTGATTCAGCTACTTTCTTTTGTCACACTACTGTTATCCTTATTCAAGGCAGTGCAGCTATTTTGCTCTTTGAGACAAATGAAGTATCCTCCAAATTGTTCTTTGCAGATTTGCTTGTATGCCTGTTTAATCTATTTCCTGCAAAACAGGTTGTGACTTCTTAAAAAAACACAATGAAATCAAATCACTGCCTTACAATTCTTGAAATGAAACCCCAAATCCATAAGTTGGCCAGGAAAATGCAGTGTGACCTTGTATCAACCTCTTTAGCCACTTCCCCTACTTTGTATATCCCATATCTCCCTGTTCTAGGTATACAAAGGATGTCAGAGTTCGCAAGACAACAAGGCTGCTTTCTGCCTCAGTGCTGCGGTGTATGCCATTGTCTCTTTCTTAAACACATTGCTCCAGTTAAATCTGGTTCTAGATAAAAATCTTATCTTCAGGGATCCTTACTGATAGGGCGCAATTAGGACCCACACAAACAGAACCAACTCACCCAAAATGAACTGTCCCACTGGGCTTTGTGGCAGATGCCTATAGTCGCAGCTGCTCAGGAGGCTGTAGCAAGAGAATCGCTTGAGCCCACAAGTTTGAGGTTGCTGTGAGCTGTGACATCAGGACACTCTACCAAGGGTGACAAAGTAAGACTCTGTCTCAAAAAATAAATAAATAAATAAATAAATAAATAAGAGTAAATGTACCAATCCCTACCCAACCTTTTGTATTTCCATACACCTTAATCCACATGCTGACTCCTTTCTTGGGCTCTGCTCACTCACACCCAGTGGAAATAAAGGCCACACACAGAACCTGGACTCCTATTTCCTTTTATCCACGTTTTGGAATAATCTTTTATTTTCGGTCTTTGACCCCTCACTTCCTGGATTAGATTTCAGCCTCCATTTATCTGCTCTTATAGTATGCCTTACTTCACTTCGTAGCATTTCTTGTATAAATATATTTGTGAGTTTTAAGCTTACCAATTTCATAGTCTATTTCCTCCTGTCACCCACCAGACTATTTGTGAAGCCCCAAGGAGGTAAAAGCTTGGTGTGCTTTATGTTTGCTACTGTCTCTCATCTCCAAAACACCTTAACAAACAAATTCTCAATAAATATTTTTGAGGGAAAATATTAATAAAGTCAAATTCCTATGGGATAAGGGGTTAAAAGCAGAAATATGAAGCATTCTAATCTGAGAACTATGAAAAGCCCTTGTTCCTATGCTTATTTAGGCTGTGTATAGGCAGTGATAGTGTCTGAACAATCTGTATTCTGTTTTCTAGGAAGCCTAATCTGAAAACTAACAAATTCAAGAGCAGCAATTATTATAAGAAGACTTAATATTTATTGTATTATTGTTATTACACAGGTACTTTTTCTAAGCACTTTCTATGTATTAGCTCTTTTATTCCTCATATAAGTTAAAGACTATTATTTTCCTAAATTTATGGTCAAAGAAATTGAGACCCAGTGAGGTTAAGTAACTTGCCCAAGGCCACATGGCTAATAATGGTGATGGCAAAGTTCAAGCCCATGTTCTTATCCACAGTGTAAGGTTTAAGAGCATGGACTTTGTAATTAGAAAGACTCAGTTTGAACTATAGCTTTGACATCTTTTAAATGTGTGATCTTAAGTAAGTCATGTAACCTCTACAAATCTGTTTCCTTATCTAAGAAATGGAGGTAATAAAAGCATTTGCCTCCCAGGGAAGCATTTAACTGGATTCTTTTTTCAATTATGAAGTACTCAAATAATAACTACAGCTGGATGCCTTTATGTATTCATTTCCAAGTAGCAGAAAACCTAAATTAAACTGCATAAGAAATAAAGGGAAATGGTTGGCTTATGCAACTAAGAATCCAAATGTAGAGTGGACTCCTAGTAAGGGTCAGCCTCAGCATTGTTGCCCAAGATTCAGATTTTTTCTAACTCTGTTCTTTGGCAATAACAACTCAATCCAAAGGCTACATCACATTGTGTTCTCAAGATGTCAGCAAATAATGATATTCTGGCCTCTTTCCAATTAGGAGAGAGAATGTTTCTCCCTTGACCACCACATGAATTCTAGGAAAGGAAGTTCTGGGATTTACTCTGTTGGAAGAGCTTTGATCAGAAAGTAGCCACAATGGACTGTGTCTGTGTTACTGCTTATTGTGGCAAGGCAAATAGAAGGACCGAGGTTGGTGTGTCATAATCAGAGCACTCCCAGAAGGCATTTCCACCAAAATCTTATGTCTATAACTTGGTGGAGATAGGGTGATATCTCCAGGGAACTACTGAATATTGTTGAGAGACAATGGGTGTTATATGGACAACAGATGAATTTTTACCCTGTATTACTATTATAGGATTTTTGTTATTAGTATAAATGTCTATGTCACAGATATAAGAGATATCATTTCTATTTTATACAATAGTTCTATATGAGAAACCAGGTGGATAGTTACAAAGGGAGAGTAAAAGAGAGAGAAGGAGAGATTATGTAGTCCCCATCTCCAAACCCTTAGTCTGAATTTCTTTTTTGGTAAACATACACCAAAATCAAATAGATTTTTAAAATTACATATATGTGAGCACTAGATATATCACTTTAAAACTAACTCTGGCACCTACTTGATGAAGATTTCTTATTGATATTGGATCTGTGAAGGTTATTTTTACTCTAGAATGAAGTAAGTATTCCTGGCAGAAGCAGTTTCCCCCTGAAGCCATGCCAAACCCTTGCTTTTTGTCATTGCCTACGCAATTTGTATGAATGTATTTTCCTATCCATTGGATTCAGAAATGTTCCATCACTGAAGAAAGTATGTTTTGAATGAAGCTCCTATCCTATTTATTCCCTATGATTTTTTTTCCTTAGGTGAGTCCATTTTCCCTATTAGTTAGTGATAACAGAATCTTTCATAGTTTAACTATGATATGAGATCACATCTTGAAACACAATTTATTTTCAAATTAGAGTGACCAGATGCAGAGTAAAAATTCTTAATGTCAATTATTTTACTTAAAGAGGTATATTTGGATTCACATAAAAGAAGTAGTAAAGTGACATTATAGTGAAGTTTAGAGAAGGTTACTTATAGAGAGGGACAGTTGTATTCATCCTCACCTACCCATACCCCAAACTCTCAGAAAAATAAATTGTTATAAAACATAAAGTTGAGAAATAATGCTTTTGGAAACAAAAAGCCTGAATTCAAATGCCAAATCCACCATTGCTACCTAAGTTACTTGATTTTACCTAGATTACCCTTGAAACTCAATTTCTCCATTTGTAATGGTGGGATATTAATTTTCAAAAAAGAAAAAGGAACATTTACCCTCCTACAGCTCAGAATTTCGTATCTTAAATTTCAAATTGACGTAATCTTATTCAGTCCTCTCACGAGAATGTACAATATGAGTTCTATTGAATTTACAACAAAGCTATGTAGCCACAGAAGATTTCTTTGTTCTGCATTTTTTAATTCATTAGGACAAATGCTCATACTAAAAGTCTTTTAAAACTCTCAGAATTAATACTTTGCCACATTTTTGAAATCTCAAATAAAATTACTAAATTTATTCCTTGCATGATGATCTTTCCCAAACAAAAAGTATCACTCCTCTCTTGCTAATGTTAAATTCACGCATCAAATTTTGGCATGGTTAAAAATATCTATCTAATGAATATAAAATATGAAGATATTTCCTCTCCTTTCCAGTTTGTTCTTATCTCACATTCTCACATCGAATCATAGCAATTATTTTTTTCATTCATCCAACATTTATTAGAGCCAAAATGTGCCGGAATCAGGCAACAACCTGGACTAGTTAAAATACTTTAATTTAGATTTTATAGTGTTTTAGGGATGGTGGAGTTGGGACATTGAACTTCCTGAACTAACAGTTGTCTTCTGGTTCTGTAAGACTGACACAGATCAGAAAATACTCTCACTAATATACTAAAGGTTTCCAATAAAAGGCAAGCTAACAAATTGATTTTCATTGCATGCACACATGTATAGACTAGAACATTTTACCAATAAAATCCACCTTCTGCTTCTCCAGGCTCATAGCTTCATTATGCAGAGGGGAATCTGTACAAGCATTCAAGAGAGAAATGTTTTTCTATCCTTTTATCAGAGAATCTAAAGACAGACAGATTGAAATGCATCCATTTCTAGTAACCACCAGATGGTGCTTTTAGTAATAAAGTTATAAGAGTTCACTTGAATATCTTTTCTCTAGAGTATTTTTTTAATAAAACTAGCCTGAAATGAGACAAGGTAATATTTTGCCATGACATGAAGGAAAGTCTGTATTTTTTTTATTTTTATTAACATGTGTACTTACAAAGCTGAGCAAAGCTTTTTCAATATCTCTATCAGGGATCTACCTGTCCAATAGTGAGAGGAAAAAAATATCAGAAAAGGTGAAGTTACTTTAAGTATTATAGCCCAATAACTTATTTAAATGTGTGTGTTTATGTTGAAGTAAAATAACACCCAAAACACATCAGGTTACATCGATTGTTTTAATTCATAGTGATTTGGTAACACAGTTGTATCTTTGTTTGCACAATATATTTAAATAACAAAAATTAAAAAATTTAATGACTCATGCAGATAATTACGAAGATAAGATTTCTTATCTCTGATAACAGCAACTTTATTAGCCTTTGCTCTTAGCATGTTTTATTTGGTGTCTTTCTTTTGTTCATTTCTCTTATAGTAACTTAATTATATTATGCTTTTCTAATTGACCACTTTAAATCATTTTTAGACTGAAATTGATTTAAAATAAATAGGAAAATATTACTAGGAAGTATTTTAATAACAATTGTCATTTCAAGTATGTTGTATAAAAGACCAGAGACCAAAATCACATTGATTTGATTTTTTGTGGAAGAACTGTGCAGATTGGATGTAAGGTCATCATGATGTGAGGATGAAAGTCACATTATAATATCCATGAATAATTTCATTCTCTTTCCATGAGCAATGTCTACTCCTTGGGTACTATCTCACATCTACAGTAAATTAGGGGTGTAGGTGAGATTACCCTACAACTCCTTCTTAGCAGCTAAAATTATTTTATTATTATTGGTTTTACCCTTTATTCACTTGCTAAAGTGCCATCATGCTTGTATGTAATGGTGTCTTACCTTACATTTTGACTGGAGCATGAACGGATTTAGCAGATCTGACAATAATGAAGAAGATAGAGGGCAGAGGCACTAGGGTACATAATGTCCCATAATTTTTATTGGGTTTTGCAGCTGGCCCACAGCAATGCAGGGGGATACCAAACTCTATCCATTATTATTGAATCTGGCCCCTGAATAACCCTATTAAAAGTATTTTTCTACCTTTAGAGCATAAGCTGTGTTGAGTAATCCTTGCCTATCCCATCCAAAAGAAATAAATTATACCCTAAGTGTACCAAGGGAATCAGCTTCGTAGGTTGGGTTGAAGAAGGTTCCGATAGTAAAAGTGATAACAACTTCTAAAATACCAACAACATTTCACTTTACCTTAGTGCCCATCATCATTTTTCATTTGAAGTTTAGAGAAATGTTTTTGGAAATAGGATTTTCATTCCCTACCCAGTTAATTATTCAGAAAGATCTCAAAATTCAACATTAGATCTTTGTCTTTAATATTTATAATTTTGAATATAGCTATTGGAGTTGCTATATACACTAATATCAAAACACCCGTCACATTAAGTTTCCATAATTTTAAACTCAGATTGTCCCTTGTACACTAAAGATACCTAACTTAGTAGAACTCCTCCTCCTCCAAAATTGCAAATACAGAGATTTCTGTCCTGAAGATTTACCATTATGAACCATTCTGACTTTTCTCTTTCTTTCTTTCTTTCTTTCTTTCTTTCTTTCTTTCTTTCTTTCTTTCTTTCTTTCTTTCTTTCTTTCTTTCCTTTCTCTCTCTCTCTCTCTCTCTCTCTCTCTCTTTCTTTCTGCCTTCCTGCCTTCCCGCTCTCTCTCTCTCTCTCTCTCTCTCTCTCTCTCTCTCTTTCTTGTCCTGGTTTATTTGTATAATAGCCTCACTTTCACCTTAATAGAAAAATGTTGATATCTATAGCTTGGTATTTGAAATACGAGAAGTTAATTACCAAAAACATGGCTTTTTTGTAATGATAATTTCTGGCCAGGGATCATAGGCGTAAATATAAATTATTCAGTCTGAATATTTTGAGATAACCACCTACCAATATTCACCTCTATGACAGTTCCGTGGTTGTAACCTACTCTGAAGAGAAAAGATGCAACACTGAAATAAGATCATGTAACCCCAAAGGGGATGTACTGATTGAGAATGGCTAAATATCACTTCTGGGTTGTCTTACCAAAAAATCTATAACTTTAATCCAGTAATAAGGAAATAGCAGATAAACACAAATTGAGGTATATTGTACAAATTAACTGACCAGTATTCATCAAAAGGATCAAAGTCATGACAGGAAGAAAATCTGAGGAATTGTCACGGACGGATGGAGCCTAAGGAGATGTGACAACTAAAATGCAATATGGGATGCTAGATTGTCTGGATCTGAAAGGATATTTGTGATAAAGATGGACAAGTTCAAATAATATCTATAAATAAGTTTAAAATACTCTATTAATGTTATTTTCTGGTTTCTAACATTGTTCTATGGTTTAATAAGTTGTTAACATTAGAGAAGCTGAGTGAAAATATAAAGGAGCTATTTTACCATTGCAACTTTTCTATAAGTCTAACATTATTTTAAAGTAAAAATTAAAGAAAAAGAGCAGATACATAGTTTTTAAAAATCCCTAATACTAAGAATCTTACAAAAGGCAATCCGATTTTTTTTAGCTTTCAAAAGTTTTTTCTTATAAAATTTTATTTGTTAATATGGTTTCAAATGACAGTTGTGTATGAAAAGAAGGGTGTTTTTGTTTTTTGGGGGGAAATTCCCCACTTCTGTGGGCAAAGAAAACAGAATACAGGCCACCCAGAGAATTAATCTGGCTTCTTCCTTTATTCAAACTAGGTGAATGATCCTATTTCAAGTCATAATGATATTAAAGAAAGGGATTATTAGATTTGATCTCTGTCTCTAGAAAAGGGTAGTTATATTAATATTTTTTAGGTGTCATTTTGATTTTCACCCAGAAGACAAGGTAACTCATAGCAACTTTACATGGAAGTCGGGGATCTGAGACTGGTTCCCACAGTGCTTTTAAGCCCATAAATGTTTACTTGGAGCTTCCTGTATGTCTCCACATGAGTCAGATTTAACAATTTTAAAAATATGCCAACTAATTTACCAGATAAGCACATTTTAAATAAAAATAAGAGAGTTAGGACTTTAAAAGGAAATGTTGGTTTAGAAAGAACAACAATGAGACAATAGTTTTACATCTCCTGAAGACATAAAAGCCTCCAGCTGAGTGTTTGTTAACTTCGCCACTGACCTGTGAGGAATCCGTGTTATTTCGATAGTTGTTAGACGTGAGGTGCTTTCTCTTTGATCAATAGGCAATGTGCAGTCAGTGGTAAGTTTTATCTATGTGGGGAACAGAAGTAAGCCAATAATAAGTCAAATGTATGTATTAAAAGAGTCAAGGAGATTGCCTTCCCGCCTCCCTCTATCCCCCACCTCTGCAGTGTACAGCTGTACAGTGGACTGTATTTTACCTGCTCAGTGGGAACAACATCAAATACCATCAGCTAATTTTAGAAATACTAATCGACACATTCATTAAGAAAATGCATACACAAAAAATATCTATTTGGGGTATGCGATAGTTTTCTAAATAGTAAAATAGTGAGAAACACATTTTTTGGGAGATAACACAATTTACTACAAACTTCTATAAAAAAGTTAATAAAAGTTCATAGGAATACAGAGAGTCAGATCAGCTATAAGCAAATAGTAAGACGTGCCTAACAAGAAGACAGAAAACAGTATAGAAATATTTATTTTGATTCCTGTTAGAGAAATAATATCCTAAAAGAAAATCTTGTTTTTTAACCAGGGAATAAATCCCACAGGTGATGACTTTAATCATTTCCACTGTTTGTGTGTGATTAGGTATCAAATGGCAGAAAACTGCAAAGACATTAATTACAGTTGATGTTTTATAATATATTTGTAGAGCCCTAAATAGCTTCCCTGATATAGAATCTATTTTCCTCACTTCACATTTTATTGCTTACTTGCTTATTTATTTAGAGATAGAGTCTCTTTTGTCCTTGGTAGAAGTGCCCTGGCATCATAGCTTACAAAACCACAAACTCCTGGGCTCAAGTGACGCTCTTGCCTCAGCCTTCCAAGACGCTGGGACTACAGGCAGCTGCCACAATGCCTGGTGGTTGTTGTTGTTGTTATTATTATTATTATTTTAGAGATTGGCTTGCTCTTTCTCAGGCTGGTCTGGAACTCTGGGCTCAGTCAATCCAGCCGCCTCCGCCTCCCAGAATGCTAGGATTAGGCTCTGGACAGGCATGAGCCACCACACCCAGCTTTTTACTTCACATTTGATAATGAAAAGTTGCTCAAACTATAAAAGATTCTTAAGTTTGATTCTAAATTGTTTCTATACTATATTCCCTCATATAGTCATACCATGATTTATTTATTTCTCATGACTTGTTTTCTTAGGTGAGCTCCAATTTTCATTATTAGAAATGAAACTAAGAAGAAATGTACTCATTTAAATTATTTCTTAGGCCTAAAACTAGAATTGCTAGGATGGTACAATTTAAAGATTTTAGATACATACAGACAAATTGCCCTCCAGAAAGACGACAGCAATTTGTATTCTCATCCCTGATATATGACAGCATTTGCTTTGCCAAACACTGGCTGACTCTCTTAGAGACATTTAAAAAAAAAAAAAAAAATCCATGCAACTTCAATTGTTAGAAACTACTACTGTATATTTGTTTCAGCAAACTTAGAAAAAGTACAATTGACATGGAAGATTTTTTTCATGTGTTAATTGGCAGATTCTTCTTGTAGTTGACCCTTCAATCCCTTAGACTATCTTTTACTTCTTAGGTTTGCTGAGTACTTCCTATGCTTCATTCTGTAAGTTTTTTACATATATAAAATCCTGTGATCTTACAATTACTCTACGTGGGAGGTGTTGTGCGCTCCCCTTTACAAACTGGAGCTTGAAGCTTAGCCATACAGCTTGCTCCAAATTACAGAACAGGCAGCAAGGAACCAGAGTCACAGTGCCCCTGTTGAAGAAGGCAATCACATTGGACAGGAAGAGCAGGAAAGATCATTTTATTCCCACAAGTTGCCAGCAATAGCAGAGAGAACAAATTAACTCTGGATCCCTTGTTCCAGTGACAAAACAATCTGGGGAGATTTTAAGAGCTGTGGGTTAGGGGATCATAGGTCATTTTTGTTTGCTAATTAACTGTACCCAAAGAAACAGTAAGTGTTCTTAAATTTTCATAGCAGGGTGTGATTTACAATTTGGAGCAGGACTCTAGCCAGTTAGGCTCCTATCCTTCTTAAAAATTAGGAGAAAGGGCACTATCTCCCTTGGTGATTATACTTTTAAAGGGCAGTTCCAGATCCTAAAAAAAGATTGCCCTGGGTCGTAAAACTGGCAAGAGGCTTTTAAAAATATTTACATCTCAAAACAGCAGAGAAAGCCTTTACAATGACTTTGTCCTTACCCCCCCCCCCAAAAAAAAAGAGTGCTCTTAGAAAAGGGAGGGTGGACCAAAATTTTAACATAATAATTAAGAAAGTATGGTGAAGACTATGTTAACCAGTTTGTTGTAAGTATTTTAAATTGCATATGAAACCAGAGCCTTGTACCCCATAAATGCATTAATGTACACAGATATGATTTAATTAAAAAAATCAATTAAAAAAAAAGAAGAATCCTAAAGTTAAGTAAAGCTGGGGAAGCCCAAATGTGTCCTTGACTGGCAATGACCTTTGATATTCAAAGAAATTAACCCTCTAACAATCATAATTGTAAATAATTCATAACAACTCTGTTACTGGATAATTGAGTAAACTTTACAGCACTAGCAATCTACATTTATTACAGGGGCAAAAATCTTTATCAATACCAGTGATTTGTCTGTGGATGTGCCAATGTGTTATTTCCTTTTCCAATTAACCATGCCTTGTAAACATCATTCCTTGTAAACAGCACTTATACAGTGTTTAATACTTCATCAGTGTTTTACGACTTCAACAACTTGAAATTTACCTTCGAAACACAAACATTATAACCTAATTATTTGTAGCCTCATATTACACTGAAATAAAAAATATATATTTTAAAACAGTATCCTATCATTTTATATAGATTGTTGCCAACCTAATAATAAAAATGTGTAGATGCCATATAATATTCCAGAAAAAGAATTTATGTTTGCATAAAAACAATAATAGACAATTGAGTTAACCCATAATAGTAGAACGTACATGCTAAGGTGCGTAGATAGATGCTGCTCCCCTTGCCATGTGGTTACTTGCTGATAAGCTCAACATAAATTGACACTTACCCTACGTCAACAATAAATTTAATGCATTTCATCTACTAAATATAATAGCTTATCCTAACCTACCTTAAACATATCCAGAACACTTACATTAGCTGTAGTTGTACAAAATTATTTTTCAGTTATAGTGCATTATAGAAACTGGTTGTTTACCCTCATGATTGTGGGACTGAGAGGTATGGCTCACCGCCACCCGGTTTCCAGAGACAGAATAAATCTGCAAATCTCTGTTCTGGGAAAAGGTTAAAATTCAAAATTCAACCTTAGATTTCTACCAAGTGTGTATCTCTTTCAGACTATCAGGAAATCAAAAAATCAAACCATTGTTAAGCCAGGATTGTTTGTATATCCAGGGTAATCTGCACTTAATCCTATAAAGAGCCCACAGGGGAAGATATATTTTCATCTTTATCTTTCAGATAAGAAAATTTAATCACAGAGATATTAAGTTATTCCCCTAGGGTCACCCAGCTAGTAAATAATCTTGCAGAATAACTTCTAATTAGTAAGAACTGCAAAGCATACCATATAATAAGTGAAAAAAACCTGGTTAAAAAGCAAAAGGATGGCAATATTCTATTCTTCAAAAACTAACACAGCTATATGTATAAAATGTATAAAAGACTATAAACAAAGATCTGAAAAGTGCTTATCTCTGTTGATGGTATGGATTTTATTTTCTTGGTTTTGTTTATCAAAATTTGAATATGGCATGTGTTTATAATATGAGATTATATATACAGTAAAACCTCCACAGTTGGCCATCTCCCTACATTGACCACCTCCTTAAGTTCACCTAATTTTCATGGATGGGACATGTGCCACATGTATATATCAGTACAATAGACCTAGTTCTTCATGTTGACTACCCTTTGTATGTTGACCAGTTTGTTACAGTCCCTTGGGTGATCAATTTACAGAGGTTCTCTGGATATATTTAGTTTTGAGAAGAGTCAATTGATTGATCTTTGTTCACTGAACACTAAAACACAACAAAATTACATCAAACAGAGAACGCATACCTAGAACATAAGGAAGGCACCCTCTATTACAATTTTTATAATAATGGACACCCTCTATTACAATTATGTAATATGTTAAAAAAAAAAAAGCCTCCATTAAAATTTGTGTAATAATGGGTACCCTTTATTACAATTATGTATTGTGTAAAAAAAATTGTAATTATGGGCACCCTCTATTATAATTTTTTTCAGTATTTCAACATTCAAGAAAACCAAATAAAAGACCTAGGTGGTTTGAATATTACAAACAAGTTTGGTCTAAAATATACATGACAATTTGTTCCCTACAAATCATCTGAAATCTAGATGTCCTCTGAAAAGTACCTCGTTAGCCAAAAATAATAAGCTGTATCATAAACAATCTGGTGATAGCAAGGGAATGTTTGTTCAAAATTGGCATAACAGTTTCTCATTGCAATGTTTCTTCATTTTGTTACAGACTTTTGTAGTAAAACATAAATAACAGATTTTTGTCATGGAGGAGAATAAGAATCCAAAAGATGTTTTAATTTTGTGTGGAGTTTAATTTTCAAAGAATTTGAATGATACTGGGTAGCTTTGGGGGAATCACTGCTGTTTAGGGATATTTTTATATTCAGAAAGAAGATAGTTGGCATTTTTAGAGATAGGCTTCACTAAGAACATGCTATCAATTGTATGTAGGAGGAGAGATTGGGGGCAGGAACACTACATAGATGATCATGGCAACGGTGGATAAATAAGAGGGATATTTTGTGGTAGGACTTCAAAGATGATGAAAACAAATGTGGGACCACAGAGCATCAGAAAGTGTGTTTATGCTTGCCAAGAGAAAGGAGAATGATACAGAGGCATATCCTAGCAACAGTTTCCAGGAAGCTGCCTTGTCATTTTAGGTTGGTTTTGGTTTAAACATTTTCAAAATCTGTGGCCATGAGTTAAACTTTTCCAGTGATCAAAGTCAATCAATCGATCAATCAATCATCCTAAAGAGCCAGTCCCTACATTTTCTGTAAATTTATTTACTTTCTTTGCATGAACCCTTTGTCTTTTTCAAGAGCTTTCCCCTACATTCACAGAACTCTGATTCAAGAAATGGAATTTACGTTAACAACTCACTTAACCTTATTGGTGTGACGTCAACATCCACTCAATATTCTTCCTTAATATTTAATGATTCTAGAAAGGTTATATCAAATATCTGCCTTGATTAGTGTTATCTGAGTTGGTATTTATTATTTTTTCCTTTTTTCAGTATAAATTAGGCTAATTGATGAATTTCCATTTAATTAGAAAACATGTAAGGTTTAAGCAACAAATTGGAGAGAGAAGAGTGTGAGGGTATTTTTTTTTTTAAGAACCATATAGGTAATTATGCAGAGATGAACAAATTGAAGTACAGATTTTACAAATCGAAGAGAAATAAATAAAAGATACTTAGATGTTACTTACAAAAAATAAATTAAAAATCTTTGTCTTTAAATTTTAGATTTTTAAATAGAGGTTCAAATTAGATAAATGAAGCTGTGTCTATTGATCTACAATAATCAGATCACATCAGCAAAATAAAATTGTTTTTACGTAATTATGTTGATATCTTGTTGATTCAACTGAGTGGGATTGAACAGCAGCATTTTCACTGATTGAAACAATTGCAGTCTAAAAGAGGGTGAAATGCAACATGAACAAGCAGGTCAGTTGTGCTTGATTAGGAGGATTCAGTGACACCTAATACTGAGGAATTGTATAATTTTGTAGAACAGAATATATTAATAAGAAATAGGTGGGAGAAATTAATATAAATGACAGGATCTGTGGGCAGTGAAATGGATTGAAGTCAAATGACTTTTAAAAGAAACACTGCATTTCAATAGTTTGCGTGTCTAAGGTGAGGATGTGGCAAGTGGGTGGAGGTTAGCCATAGTCTGATATTGAGTGAGAATAAAAGGGAAAAACTTGCTATTCATTAGTGGAATGGTAAGGAGAAAAAAACAAGGTCCAATATGACCAATATGCTTTGCCTCATCTCATTTAGAATGGCCAGGTAAAAGCAAAAACTTAATCTCTCTTAAGTACTCAGTATGTTGTTCGATTTGTATCCAATTTTTCATCTAATCTAATTCTCTAACAAAGCTGAAATTCTCAGAGGTTTTATGCCTTTGGAATTCTTTTGTTTTGTTCTGTTTTGTGTTAGTCTGTGATTGACCTGTGTCTTGAGCAAACAACTACATTTTCTTCCCTTCATTACTACTTCTTCCAGCGGTTTTACAGAGGTGGTCCATTTACGGCCTTGCAAATTAGCATCACACCTGCTACCTTGTATTAACCAATATGTACATCTGTTGATAAATGCCAACTACTGTGCTAAACACTTCACAAATATTAACCCATTTGATTGTCAAAACAACCTCATGAAGGAGCCAGGCAGTAACTAATCAGAATCAATCTCTCACACTTAATTGACGTGCAAACTAAGGACTTGTAACTTGCCAGTTTTTCCACAGCCAGTAAACAGAATTTAATCTTAAATTTTCTAATTCCTGAGATTAACTCTTCACTCAAATTCTGTTTTCTTTCATTTTTAACAAAGTCCTTTAGGTGCCATAAATAAAGTAATCTTTCAAGAGCCCCATATTTTTTCCATATTCTTTGAAACCAGCAGAAAGTGAAAGGATTGTAATAAACACAAAGTGTCATGTGGAGAATAGCATAATAAAAGTCTCTGATTTTTAATATCCATCAAATTTCTACCTTATACTTAAATTTGTTAATGTAGGGAAACATTTTAAAGATGAGCTTGAATTCAATTGGTCCAAGTGGTTCTTTAATTTGGAGATAACATTGTTGCAACATTTGCAAATCTCTACTTGCCAACAAAAACCAAACTTTTCTGTCCAAGGCTTAAATTCATGCTGAAAATGAAAACATATGAATTCTACAAGATTTAAATCTTTCAAATATATTATCACATTCCTACTTTAGGAGTCTATTTTAGTTCAAATAACAGTCTAAAACAATGTATAAATATATATAAAAAAATGCATGTATCTCTCCTACACACAAATATAATAGTCTCCCTATATATTTGTATATGTATGCATGTGTGTGTGTGTGTGTGTGTGTGTGTGTGTGTGTATATATATATATATATATATATGTATATATATAGCATCATAGTATATGGCCACAATTATTGTTCCCAATGCTGCAATGCTCCATGTTATTAAAAAATTAATCATGATGGTCTGTAGCAGGTATTGACATTTTGGTTGTAGTTGTCTGATCTTTCCTGCAGCAGCTGCTGGGCTCTTAGACTGAGAAAAGCCTTTGCTGCCACATCAGACAATAGTTTTGTGACAGATGTTTCATGTTCGATTGAAGGAGCACAGATGAAAATAACAGTCTCTCCATGCTTTTGAGACCAAAGTTGAAAATGAGCGGTTGTCCCCCTTCCAGACAACAGCTATCAAAATCATAGAACCTTGAAAAAATTTTCAGCCTCTCCTGCACTAGAATAAGGCCCACATAGTCCTTGAGGCTGCCAAGCTCTACTCCAGGGAAACAAGAAGGGTCCATTTTTCATTGCTGAAATTCCGCTGTTACAATCTAATGATTGTACCACCAATGATAAAAATTGTCTTAAACATATAGCTGATTTTCTATTATAAAACATATATATTTGTGTATTATGTAGCACACATATGCATAAACTATATAAATAAAAATAGTTATTAATAACAAAATAGAGTCATTAATAATCCTAGTAGAGATAGCCATGGTTAATGCTATTGTGTTTGCACTTCCTTATAAACACACACACACACACACACTTTTAGTTATTAACATATCAGCTTAACTTAGTTTGTAACTTTATTTTTTACTTAGTACTAGCTCATGAAAATGTCTGTGAAATATATCTCTTTCTTATCCAAGGAGAGAGGGAAATTGGTACAGGACAAGATAGGAAAGATTTTAGACTTTGCTGGCTAGATGGTCTCTGTCAAAACTACCCAACTTGTCCACTGTATCTGAAAAGCAGCCACAGATAATAGCTAAATAAATGGGTGTGGCTATGTTCCAATAAAACTTTCCTTACAAAAGCAAGAAATGTGCCAGAACTGGCCCGTGAGTCATAAGTTCCTATCCAGACCTACATTATTATTACTTTAGCATTACTATTATTTAGCAAACTTTGTGCTATGAACACAGCATAGTATATTTAAGCCCTTTGACCCCAGGAGATATTTCTTGTGCTTTGGGCTTTGTTACTTTGTTACTAAGAACTTCTGGTCTACCCAGCATTTCGTTGCAGGCATGTTGCTTATTGCAATGGTTAGTATTTCTGTGGACTGGCTTTCCTGCCCATTAACAATTTTTCCAACCTGATTAGACTCCCAGGCCTCCTCCTTTCCATCCAGAAGGCCTCCATGAGCTTTGGATTACCTCCACTAGTTGTCTCAAGTGTACACCATTGTATCAGAGAGATTAATTACAAACCATTCTTTCATTGGTGTGCTGTTTGACTACAGCCATATCAAACATTCTGCAACATTTTTAGCATCTGGATGGGTTTTTCACATAGCTTGGAAGGTCAATAAAGTTCATTTCTCATGTTTCCATATTTCCTAACTTTTAAGGACAGGAAGAAGAGTCAGAAATGCGTCACTCTACCCTTACTGGAAGACTCGTCCATTTGCGTTTTCAGTACACTCTAATGTTATTTAGAGGTACATTATTTGGACTGTGCTCTAGCTTCTGCCACTCTGCACTGAAAATGATGAGAAAGAATTATCAAAAAGTGGCTTTATTTTGTGTTCTCCTTTCTAACTCACATTCCTCTTCCTCTTGAGTACGTTAACAGGATTCTTTGGGCTCAGCCTTTCTTTTATTTACATTTCTGTCTGCTTTGCAATTTGTATTATCTGTGTCAGGAGATTCTGGGTTTGAAAATTAGATTCTTTTGTGATTTTGATTTTATAGTTAGTGGGTTTTTTTGTTTTGTTTTGTTTTTGTTTGCTGGTTTGCCTTTTTGGGTTGCTTTATTGATCCCTACCACCATGCCCAAATAAAGCGTAATTTGTTTGAAACTGCCAATAAATAAATAAACTGCATGAAAGAGAATAGATTTGTCCTTTATCATATCTTATCAAGGTGCCAGCATTATTATTGCTATAAATGTCAGGAAGTGAGATGTTGGGGAAAAAATGGGGCAATGAGATGGCATTTTTTCCCCTCACTGATGTAGTATGCATTAAGAGACATTATCTCAAGATAACAGAACAATAAATATAGGTTTAAGTATGTTATGTATTTTGATAAAGAACAAAAAGAAATACATATCCATGAAACTCACAGGACAAGGGAAATAAAATCAAAATTCCTGAAATTAAAAATGACTAGTCAGTTGAACTCTTGAAGGCTAAAAAATCAAGAAGTTGAACTGTTAATCTATTATCATTATACCAATAACCAATGCACTATCCAGAGTTGAAAATGTTCTCAGAAGACTGCAACTAGCGAGATTCCAGCATCTTTTAAATTTTGTTTTGTATTATTTGTTACCATTTAGATATTTTAGCATGAATTCAAATTGTACTTTATTAATGATAAATGAATCACATCATTGTATACCAAATATTTAAACATTATTTATGTTTTTTAATCTTTTCCCCTATGAAGATATTAATGCTAAAATTATATATTATACATTATATATTATGTATATATGCATATGACATAACATTTTGAATGACTAAATTTTAAAGACAAGCGAAATCATAAACATTATATATAATATATAGAAAAAATCAATCTGAATTTTTAATAAATGTATGATTCCTGAAATCTGGGATATTGAATGGATACATATAAGAACCACAGCTGAGAAGCAAAAGCAAAAATAATTCATATTTCAGAGACTTGTAGGTTGGTTTTTAAACCATTTATATTTTATTCTATCAAATTTTATAAGTAGAATACAAAATATAGAAAAGCAGACTATAGCTACAATCTTTGAAAAGTATATAAGATATAATATCTAGTTTTATTTTTAAATTATTAAGAACATTAGGGATTGCCCTTCATCAATTGCCATTTATATTACTTCGTACATTTTTTAGAAAGCACATGAACCTTTTTTACTTTGCATTTAAGGTATCATATCAAAAATTCATCTTGTCAAGGTATAGTAGCATAACAGAGCAATGGTTTTAAGCAATCATACAATGAAAATTTCAAAACATGCATTGACTTTTAGGACTATGCCAATTGAGTAATAAACACCTGAAACTGTTAGTGCCTGAAACACTTCATTTAGTAATGTGTATAAACTTTGAAAGTATTCTCTTAATGCACTAATTTTAATAAATGAAGAACAAGGTTGAGAAGGAAAAGGACTATAATATTAATATTCTGTTGTATTATGGATTATTTTAGCTATTACTTATATTTGAAACTATGTCTCTAACTTTTACCATGTTCATTTTAACATGTTCAATAATTGCTAACCAATGGTGAAGTTTAGGGACTTGAAAGAACATATTATCCCTACTCCCCTCCCTGCTGGTATGTGACTGGATCTCAAAAAACTTTCCTATTTAATTTTTATAAATTAAAAATTATAGTATATAAGATTAGCATTTGCAACACAGAAAATACAAAATTTGACAATTCATATATAAATCAATAAAGAAAACTAGATAAGTAGTGTTTTATTGGTGTTGAATTAATTAGTTTTGGGTTTTGAAAACAATAATTAAATCATAATCTCAAACAATTAAGTTTTATATGTAATTTGTAAGATCAGTATACATAACATCCAACATTTTCAGAGATTGATGTTCATTAAAAATTTCATACACATACACAACATGGTACCCTATGAAGAATTAATCCACAACGAATGAATAAAAGGTATTGGCTAATTTATACTCTGTTTATCTTGGTATACCATAAAGGGACCGTGAATGACATTGTTTCACAAAATTAAATATACCATGATATTTTAAGACGCTTAGGAGTCAGAGAGGCAGTCATTTGGTTGAATTTTGGCCTTATTGTGGGACTATGTGATTTTGGAGAAGGTAATTAATCATTAATCACTCTGAGCCTAAGGCTACTTATATGTATTATGGGCACAATAATGCAACTTCACATGGATATTTTCAAGAGTAAATGAGATAATGTGGAAAAAGCACCCAGCATAATGCCTGATCACATACTAATCACTTAGGAAATGAAGTAGCTCATTAATCGTTAACTCAATTAATCGTTTGTGTGGCAGTGGCCTTTGTAATAACCACAGGCACAGTGCTATTTTCCTCTAGTTTTTCTGCTTGACTTCTACTCGCTTTAAGTCTAAGGTACTTTTTTCAGATATGCCAGTTGGATGAAAGAACCTTTCATTCTTGAACATTTCACAGACAAAAGTATTTCCATTAAAGTAGCCTAGATGAAAAACCACATGCTACTAAATCCTCTCTTCCTTCTGGATTCAGGAACTTAGTATTTACTTCTCTTAACAAGGGCTCCATTCATGGGAGAAAATGTTTGTAAACTATTAATATATATCTGATGAAGGGTTAATATGCAAAACACATAAGCATACAAAACCTCACTAGCACAAAAACAAATGATCTGATTAAAATATGGACCAAAAACCTGTATAGATTTTATCGGGGAAGGGGGCAAAGTCTCATTTTGTCTCTACTCTCAGTAGAGTGCTGTGGCATAACAGCTCACAGCAACCTCAAACTCTTGACTCAAGCGATCCGCTTCCTCAGCCACTCAAGTAGCTGGTTCTACAGGTGCCCGCCACAACACCTGGCTATTTTTAGGATGGAGTCTCACTCTTGCTCAGGCTGGTCTCGAACCCCTAAAGCTCAAGCAATCTACCAACCTTGGCTTCCCAGAGTGCTAGGATTACAGGCCACCATGCCCAGCCACTGAATAGACACTTTTCAAATGACATATAAGTGGCCAATAAGTACATTTAAAAAATGCTCAACATCACTAATCATTATGGAAATGGAAATCAAAACCACAATGAAGTTTCACCTCACTAATGTTATTAATAGAATGGCTATTATCATAAGAACAAAAGATAACATGTGCTGGTAAAGATGTGAAGAAGAAAGAATTCTTGGACACTATTAGTGAAAATGTAAATTAGTACAGCCATTATGGAACATGACAGTGGTTCCTCAAGAATTTAAAAATAGAACTGTCATATAACCCAGTAATCCTGGCACTGGATATGTATCAACAGGCAATGACGTCAGTACGTAGAGGAGATTCCTGACCTCTCACCTTCACTGCAGCACTATTCACAATAGCCAAGATATGGGATTAACCTTAGTGTCTGTCAACAGATGAATGGACATAGAAAATGTGGTATATATCACAATTTAATACTATTCAGATGTATAAAAGAAGAAAATCGTGTCATTTATGACAACACAGGTGAGGCCGGGAAGACATTATATTACATGAAATAAAGCAGATGAAGAAAGACAAATACTGTATGACCTCACGCATATGTAAAATCTAAAATGTTGATCCAATAAAGTAGAGACTGGAATAGAGATGTTTTTGCTGACTGTACACCATGCCATCTGCACTGTTGAGGATGGAGTGGTGCGCCCTTCAAAACACTAACCTGTGTTTAATCAAGTCACGTCCAACAATCAAATTCTGCTAGATCCCCACCATTTCCAGGAATAACGCTTATTCTAACATATCACTTTTCCTTTTACTCCATCAAAAGAAGTGTAGAGAATCCTTTATTTTATTGGCAATATAAATTGCAAATGTCTTCTTTGCTAAAATCTGCTGTCTTTAGTCAAGCCTACGTTCAAATACACGCCAATCAAGCTGCAGCAATTACATTTTCTTATGGAGAATAACAGACATGGGAGTTTTAAGAAGGTGAATGAAATTTTCAGCTTTATAATTCAGAAAGATGTCTCTGGGAACATTATAGAGAAGGTGGGACAGATATATAGCAGTGCAGTCATCCAGAAAAAGAAAAAGTTCTCAGAATCTGAACAATGGCAGGGGCTAGTACATATACCTTACTCTACTGGGGCAAATCTGCAGCCTGCTCTACCAAGTTGTTTTTCCCTCATCCTCCCACCTGTGCCATACAAAGTATCTTTTAAACAAAGGTTAGATTATGTTGAGACAGTTTGCTTTATCCTGACGTCATCACCTTCACAAGGAATTAACCCTGTTTCCTTTCTTCTCTAATATCTGTCTGCTGGTTGTTTCCCCTAACGCACTCCAGTCTCAGGAAGGAATGTATGCATAAACATCTCACTCCCACAACTGCCGAAGTCACATCAAGAAAGTTTGCAGAGGCTGGGGGAGATGGCTCATGTCTAAAATTCCAGCAATTTGAGAGATTGAGGCAGGAGGTCTGCTTGAGATCAAGAGTTGGAGGTTTCCCTGAGCTGTGATAATGCCACAGCACTCTGGCAGGGGTGACAGAATGACACCCTGCTCAAAGGCAAAAGAAAAAAAAAAAAAAGTTTGGTCTATTGAGTAGTTCCATCTACCTACTAATTGCTAACACAAATTCCCACTGCTGATGAAAGAACCTCCATGGGATCTTACCATTCCATAATGTAGGACTTGTTTTATTTACTTCTTTTATTTAATCCTTATAACAACACTGATAGGTATACTCTGACTTTAAACCCCATGATTTTTTTTTTTTTCATTATATCTGATGCTTTAAGGAACTATTGAGTCACTATTAATGCTTTTGAGAATTGTTAGCAAGGAAACTGGAATCTGAACTGTGAGATTCAATAATTCAAAATAAATATATTATTTACTTAACATAACAAACCTGTTTAAATTTTATAAGAAGAAGTGAATTTTTCTACTCTTCATTGAAATAAATTAAAAGAGAAATGAGGTCTTGCATACTACATTGAATCTAGACTCTTGTGTTGTAACTCAATTCTTTATTTTGTACCAGGTGTATATTTTATTACTTTAAATTTGTACTCATTTTGAAATATTTTTGATGAAAATTTCACTGCCCTGATGTGAGTTTGCTATGATGACTAGAAAAGCATGCCTTTATTTCTACCTATTCCTCTAGCGTTTTTTTGATGCATGGAAAATGAGCTCATTTCTGCTTAGCTCTCTCTTTCTACCTAGATGACATAGAATCTAAGAAATTGTGTCTAAAATCGTTTTTAAATGATTTCACCTTTTCTTATTCCTAGTGAGTCTTCCATGACTTTAATATTTTGAGGTGTTGCTAAGCAGTAGCATAACTTTTCTGTTTCTTGCAATTCCTTAACTTCTCTTGTTCCCGAGGAGAGGTCATAGCGAACAATATGTGATTTCTATCCTACGTTTGAAATCTCTATGGCCGGAGAATAACTGAGTTTAATATGAAGGAAATAGGATACTATTCATTTGGAGTTCTATTGGGAAAAATTCTGCCTAATAAATCAAACATAGGGGAAATATAATTACCTGAGTGCCTTGCCAGCTGTCTCCTGCATTCCTCTCATGTCTCATGGGGCAGAATAAAAGTGACTGCAATTATAGTTCAAATATCAGAGGGATATTAATATGATAGTTTTAGCAATAGCTTTCTTATTTTTTATCAAGTTGTGTTAATAAAAAGGATGGCTCTGGTAATTTGTGCAATATTACATTTTGTTAGTAGTAATTATTACTTAATATAGTCTCTGTGACATAATGATAGTAAAAAAAAAAAAAATCTTCCCAGGACATGTAGCATCCCTGGGTTAAACATCACGAAAAGAAGGTTTTATTAATTATTTATTACATTTTTTTTTGGATAGTACTTTGGCTAATAAAGTATTTCATTATTAACCATGCTGTTATACCTTTAAGATTTAATTACTTTATTACATAAACTCGAAATAATAAAATATCAACATTCACATTTATAAAAAGTGGAAGCACAGGAATTATCCAATTTCTTGCAAACCTGTTTAGATACGTAAAGTTGAACAGAAAAGTGACCTTAAAAATTTAGCATCCATTATAGAGTATATTGAAAGTGTAGAAAGTGTATTTTTCTACACTAGGTTTATATCTGTGCTGTTAACCCTAGACAAACTGAAAAATCCAAACAGCTTTTTTTTAAAAAAAGAGATGTAGTATGGCTTTGTATCCTTTTTTTTTTGCAGTTTTTAGCCGGGGCTGGGTTTGAAATCACCACCTCTGGCACATGAGGCCGGTGCCCCACTCCTTGAGCCACAGGTGCCCACTCTCCTATTTTTTTTTTTTTTTTAAATACAAGAAATTGTCCACATATCTAGAGCTTTGCTCTTTTGTAAAGTGTTTTCCATTTTTTCTTTATTGTTTAGATTCATTAAGGGTACAAAGAATTAGATTACACTAATTAGATTGCATTTGTTAGATAAAGTCTCTGTTATCATTGTGCCCCACTCCCAAAAGGTGTGCCATACATCGTAATTCCCCATCCACCTCCCACTTTCCCTCCTCCCACTCCCTCATTCCCCTGCACCTCACATTGAACTGATTTGACTTTGTCTACTGGCTTCATATTAGAATTGAGTACATTGGATCCTTGTTTCTCCAATCTTGTGATACTTTACTAAGAAGAAAAGTATCCAGATTACCACTTCCATCCAGGTTTATACAAAAGATGTAAAGTCCCCATCTTTTTTAGTGGCCGAACAGTATTCCATGGTATACATATACCATAGCTTGTTAATCCAAACCTGGGTTGGTGGGCATTTAGGTTGTTTCCCCATTTTGGTGATTGTTAATTGAGCTGCAACAAACATTCTAGTGCAAAATGTTCTTATGATAAAATTATGGTTTTTTTCCTTCTGGATGGATGTCTACTAATGGGATTGCAGGATCAAGTGGGAGGTCTAATTTGAATTCTTTGAGGACTCTCTATACTTCTTTCCAAAAATGTTGTATTAGTTGGCAGTCCCACCAGCAGTGTAAAATGTTTCCTTCTTTCCACATCCACACCAGCATCTTCAGCTTTGAGACTTTTCAATGTGGTCTATTTTCACAGGGATTAAGTGTTATCTTAGGGGTGGTTTTGATTTGCATTTCTCTGAGGATCCGGGATGATGAACATTTTTTAAAATATTTATTAGCCATTAATCTGTCTTCATCAGAGAAGGTAAAGTTCATATCTCTTGCCCAGTAGTGGATGGGATTATTTGCTCTTTTTTGTTGCTGTTGTTATTAATTTCAGGTCTCAGGAGATTCTCAACATTTTGTCAGATTCATACTCTGCACATATCTTTTCCCATTCTGAAGGTTGTCTCTTTGCTTTACTTGTGTCCTTAGCTGTGCAGAAGCTTTTCAGCTTAAGTCCCATTTGTTACTTTTTTGTTCTTGCAATGGCTGCTAAAGTCTTTGTCATAAACTCTTTCCCCAGTCAAATAATTTTTTATTTAAAACTGGATTTTTAATATTTTATTCATTTAATTTAGTATTTATTGTAACTTTTAACATTGAAGAAATAGAAAACACAGGATACCATTGATTTCTATCTAATAGAGAAAGATTCTTGATAAACACTTAAGGAACATATGAAGTGTCCATACTAAATATAGGCCTTGGATCCTTTCCTGGGGGTAGTAATCAGTACATAAATATATGTGCACATTGTGTATATCTGATTTATAGCAATATTAGTCACTGTTTATTAGGGGCTTCCTATGTGCTAAGCACTGTAGTCAATGTCATGCATATTTATTATAATTTAATCTTCATTTCAACCCTATGTGTTCTTTATCATAAACTATATATTACAAATGAAGAATTAAGGCAGCAATTAAGCAATTAACACCCAATGCCCATCTAGTTTTTGGTAGAACTCAGACCCAATCCTGGGTTGTAATTCCTAATAATTTTTAGCTTCTTCTTTGAACTTCCTCTTCAGGGATCTGACCAAAGTTTACAATATTTTGATTTTCCACCTGGATAGTAGCATCAAAATATTAGTTAGTCTTCTAGCTATAATAATGGTTATGATTAAAGAAAATGACTTGTGAATAATAATTTCTGCAAATTAGATATAAAAAAGTAACATTTCTAGAAAGACACTGCCTTCTTAATTCTATTATAGATTGTATGAGCTTTAAATAAACTTTAGCAATTATTATTATTTTATCTTTTGGGGGTGGGACACAATTATAAAAGGGACTTTACCCAACAAATGCAATCAATATAACCTGGTTCTTTGTACCCTTAATGAATAACCAAGAATAAAAAAAAAGAAAAATTCTACAGATGCTGGTGTGGATGTGGAGAGAAGGGAACACTTTTACACTAATGGTGGGACTGCAAACAAATACAACCTTTTTGGAAGGAAATATGGAGAAACCTCAAAGAACTCAAGCTAGATCTCCTATTTGATCCTGCAATCCCATTACTGGGCATCTACCCAGAAGGAAAAAAATCCTTTTATCATAAGAACACTTGCACAAAACTGTTTTTTGCAGCTCAATTTACAATTGCCAAAATATAGAAACAGCCTAAATGCCCACTAACTGAGGAATGGATGAACAAGCTGTGGTATATGTACACTATGAAATAATATTCAGCCATTAAAAAAAAAAAAAAAATTGGAGACTTTACAGCCTTTGTATTAACCTGGATGGAAGTGGAACACATTATTCTTAGAAAAACATATAAGAATGAAGAAGTATGAATCCTATGTATTCAATTTTGATATGAGGACAATTAATGACACAGTGGGGGTGGGGAAAGGAAGAGCAGAGAGAGGGAAGGAGGGAGGAGGGTGGGGCTGTGGTGGGTGCCACACATTTTGGGGGCAAGACACAATTGTAAAAAGGACTTTACTTAACAAATGCAGTGTAACCTGGTTTCTTGTACCCTCATTGAATCCCCAACAATAAAAAAAAGGAAAGAAAAATTATAATTACCACACACCATGTCCTCATGCACAGTGACAATATACTGTTATCTTTTCATATATGTATCAACATGTTTTCTTTGAAAGGTTAAAAGATCTTCTTTTCCATAAGTTATGATAGATAAACTGTGCTAGATTTCTTGCCAACTTCTTAGAGTCTCACTGTGTCTTACAATGGATAATGTAAAATTTTACTCAGGCTTTTATTTTTTCTGAGCTCCGTTCTAAAAATAGATGGCTAAAAGGAACAAACATTCTGCTGTCACATGGGGGGAAGTTATTTCCCAGTTCATGGAGTTGAAGCTGAGTTTTGAAGTATCTGTTATTTAGTTCAGGAATCTTACATGAGTTGTTTTAAATTTGATTCAATTTTCACTCACTATTCATAGTGTAGTAATAAAGGAAATGTAAATAAGACTGGTTGTGATATCTATGTGTGTGTGTGTGTGTGTGTGTGTGTGTGTGTAATGATGAATAGGAAGAACCACCTTACATTTTTCTTTCTTCTTAAAGCTGATCTGCATTGTTGCAAATGAACATGTAGAGTGTCATATTAAAAATGTAATTGTTTTGCCTTATATTTGTGCTTTTAGTTTATACTTCAGCCACCTAGGGAAATATTTTTCTGTTTACCTGACTGGTTAATACACATTGTATGCTTGTATCAAAACATAACACGTGCCCTATAGAGATATACAACTCTTACATACACATAATACTTAAAAAGAAAAAAAATATATATTTTATATATCATCTTTTTATATGCCTTAGAAATCACATTAGGTGTTTCCCATGGACCTTAATCAGTAGTAAATATTTATCATTAGGATATTAGAGCTAGAATTAATAGTAAGATAAGGTAATAATTTAAGGCATCTACAAAATTCAATTGTATATTAGAAAATAAATGCAAAAAATGGCATTGTTTTTTGTCCAAGTTATGTTTCCTCTTTAATGATAACAGGAGGATTTTTCCTGATGAATGCAAGATTAATTATTCAATTGCAGATTTTATGAGGTTAAATTGTGCGGAGTATTGGTAGAATTCATTGCTAGTTTGTGATTTTGGTTTATCAACTATCACAGTGCTTTTTAACTCTGGCAGGGCATAAAAATTGCCTCTATAATTTTCAGACAACATCTGTGTCTGAGTTCCACAGTCAAAGAGAGCGAGTGATTTCCTATGTCTGGTGTGAGATCTGGGAGTTGATTTAAAATTTTCCTTCAGTGGTTGTCACATGAAATATTTTTTATAACTACTTGTCTATCTTAATCAGATTGTCTTCATTTAATAATAGATCCATACAGGGCATTGATAGTATTCTCAATGACTGATTAAATCACTTGGCTCTTGATTATGGATTAGTGAAAGGCAGAATTTACAGTCTTCCTTTTGAATTTTTTACAGATCACATTTTCATCCCTCATTCTTAACTCTCAAGGTTATATATTATAGTTAGAATTTAAACCATATTAATTTTTGTTTTTCTGGAAATGATTCTAGGTTTAAAAGCAAAAAACAAACAAAAAACCCGTTCACTTTGTAGGAGAGTCAACTTCGACCATGTGATTTTGAGTCAGTCATGAAGTAGTGTTGTAGTCACAGATATCACCAGTATGAATCATCAGATTGATGAATGGGGAGGAATACTAGACTGGAAAAGTTCTCCTATTACATCATCAATTTATTTGAAAGTTCTACTCTCTTGGCTATTGTATTAAGATAAAAATCTAAGAATACCTCATACAATTGCCTTTAGGGCAGAAGTTAGAGGCTACAGAGAAGACCATGTCCAGCCTTGGTAGGAGAAGTACACTAAGGCATAACATAGACCAAAGAACAACCCAGACTTAGTTAATCCCTGGTTCCCAAGGCATAGAGAAGAAGAAAATGCTAGCTATTTAACGCATGAGGAGGGTCCCTAAAGACTGACCTTGTAAAGTTCATCTGTAACTTTCTCTTTCCCCTAACTCCTGCTTTTTAGAGAATTCCCCTACATAGGAGGCAATAACTTCATTAGGTGCACAATAAAATGGAGTGACTGTAGAATAATCAGGATGGTTTGCATAAGTCAAATAAAGAATCTGTCTCATCAAATTTTAGCTAACTTTTAATTGACATAAATAAATCAAGTAATATATACTTTTACTCTAATGTAAAACATATATAAAAAGGGAAAATTTAAAAGTAATAGTAATATATTGAAAAGGGGCTTCTACAGCCCCCTTGTGGCTTCAAATATGATTGAAGAAAATCTTATAGATACAAAAGAAAAAAAGTAAACAATTAGTAAATGTAGAATATAAATGTCTTAATACAATAACTAAGAAAATGCCAGGAAGGCTATGCTAACCAGTATGATGAAAATGTGTCAAACGGTCTATAAAACCCGCGTATGGTGCCCCATGATCGCATTAATGTACACAGCTATGATTTAATTAAAAAAAAAAAAAAAAAACAACAAAAAACAGAAGAAACAATAACAAGGTTTACTAATACAGAAATTCTAGAGGAATCTCCACTTATGTCTTAATGGAGCCATGATGAGGATCCAGGCACAGGGAGCTCTATTTCTGAGGTTGAGCCCTGGTCTCACCTTATAAAACAGGAGCAACAAGGGGCACAGAGTTTTTAGCCTTTGTCATTCTTAGCATACTATCTCAGAGCTAGGAAAGTGGACAGGAATTTCTCTACCACAGTCTGGTTTCATTGATGCAGGGTCTTCCCAGCCCCAGTGTGGGCATCCTTCTGTATTCATGAGAGAAGACCAAATGCAGGACACAGTTAAGTAAGAAGGAGATCTAACTAGCTGTGGCCCACCTCACTCTGGGGAGTGCAACCCCTAAAAAAGGCACTTAAGCAGGTAAAGTACCCAATATATAAATGAAGGTAGATACTGTGATATGAGATAAAACCCAATTATGTATTCTTTAGATTTTCACAATAAATATGAGCGTTTTTATATAAATTGAGTAAGCATTATAGAAAAAGTATTCTTTTCTTAGTTTAGTACACAAATTAAGACAACCTGTACTTGCTATTAAACTAGAACTGACTGATGAGCTCACAAGTGCACAGAGGGAAGTAAAACTCAATGGAAACCAGGCATGGGTGGCAGGAGGCTAAAACCTAGCTGGATGGTACAGTTAACACTATCTTGGCATTGGACACACTTATAAACCTGACTCAAGCATCCCCCAAAACAATACATGTAACCCAAACATTTGTAACTCCATAATATTTTGAAATAAAAGAAATTGTGGCCAGGAATAACACACCATAAGTATCTCAAGAATAGGAGAAAAAGTATCCAGTGTATTCAATACTATTATGAAATTAATATGTGATCACCTATACATTCATACGAATGATAAAAAACAACTATTGTGCAGAAAGAAGGAGGAAAGAGGAGGAGGCCAAGAGGAAGGAGGGTATTTGGTGGGACCTCACCTAATGTGCACAATGTAATGGTGCATTTCAAAACTATTAAGAGTAGACTCAGCGCCAGTTGCACAATGGTTAGGGCACCAGCTACATGCACCGGGGCTGGTGGGTTCGAACCCAGCCAGGGCCTGCTAAACAACAATGACAAAAATAACAACAACAAAAATAGCCGAGCATTGTGGCGGGCGCCTGGAGTCCCCACTACCTGGGAGGCTGAGCCAAGAAAATTGCTTGAGCCCAAGAGTTTGAGGTTGCTGTGAGCTATTACGCCATTGCACTCCACTGAGGGCAACATAGTGAAACTCTGTCTCAAACAAACAAACAAACAAACAAAAAAGCTATGAAGAGTAGAGTATAAATATCTTAACATAATAAATAAGTAAATGAAGTGATGGTTATGTTAACCAATTTGATGTAAGCTTTCCACATTGTATTTCAAATCAGCATATTGTATCCCATAAATTCATTAGTTTACACAGTTATGATTTAATGAATAATAATAATAATAAAGAAGAGAACACTATAGATACAGAAAAAAAGAGGGTAAAAATCAACGTGAAAGGGAAAAGGCAGCCACCAGGAAGAGTGGCCTGGATTTATTGAAGAGTAGGTGGCTATAGGTTGTTCATTTCATTTCCTGATTTTCTATTTGATTCCAAATGTCTATGTCTCTATTTTTGTGCCAGTACCATGCTGTCTTGACCACTAAGGCCTTGTAATACAGCCTAAAATTTGGTATGATGATACCCCTGGCTTTGTTTTTATTACTAAGAACTGCCTTAGCTATATGGGTGTTTTTCTGGTTCCATACAAAACGCAGAATCATTTTTTGCAATTCTTGAAAATAGGATGTTGATATTTTAATAGGGATGGCACTGAATTAGTAAATTGCTCTGGGAAGTATAGACATTTTAATAATGATTCTTCCCAGCCATGAGCATGGTATGTTCTTCAATTTGTTAAGGTCCTCTGCTATTTCCTTTCTTAAGTTTACATAATTTTCTTTATAGAATTCCTTCACCTCTTTTGTTAGGTATATTCCTAAGTATTTCATGTTCTTTGGGCCTATGGTCAATGGAGTTGTGTCTGTAATTAACATCTTATCTTGGCTGTTGTTGGCATATACAAAGGCAACTGACTTGTGGACATTGATTTTATATCCTATGGCGTCAAGATGGTGTTGATAATTGCCAGAGATAACTTTCAATTTTTCAAGAAAAA
>CAUYPK010038701.1:0-31538 GCA_963574355.1 Loris lydekkerianus | reverse complement strand
GCTTAATGACATCATATAATAATAGGCTGAAAAGAATAAAAAAAATTAAAAGTAGAAAAAAATGAACAGCATCAATGTATAGAGTACAAAATTCTCCATCGATCAGTATATACCACAACACAGTAGAATAAATATTTATTGACATATGGAGCTACAAAAACACATGACATTAAAATGAACAACACTTTTAAAACAACCTCCCAAACAAACATCCCTCTCTCTTTAATCAACATGTCTTTCAGAGTAGGATTATGTTTTTCAATAATTGCTTGTCCAGTAATATTACCTGGTATTTTAGTTATATGTTTGATATTGTAAATTTGAAAGAACTGCTGCCATTTTTCAGAAATATATGCAGAACTACTATCTGTTTTAATAATTTGAGGCACATTCATCACAGAAAATGCTTCCAACAAATGTGTAATAACAGAATCAATCTTTCCTTATGTAAAGGCAGTAGCCCATGAAAAGTTAGAATAAGTATCAATGTGTAAATACACATGCATGTATTTAGAGATTCCAAATTCTGCAAACAGTGTTACATTCATCAGTCATATTTCATTAGGATTTTGTCCTTTCAGAATTACTCCTGGAGGTAAATGAAAAATTGTAATTAATTCACATTAGGACAAAAATGAATACTCTGTTTGGTGTCTCTCCAGGTAATAAAATGCCTTTGCTTTAAAAATGAAGCATAGTATTATGAATAGCATCTTCCTGTTTTGCCTTTTGAACAGTGACCATTAAACTATCAATAGTATCATTACCACCAACTAAAGAACCAGGCAAATTAGAGTGATAAAAATTGGGATATTTCTATTCCAAATCAATTTCTTTAAAATATAAAAATAATAAGACAATTTGCTATGATCATTAATTAAAGTAGTATTTTCAATATTTTGGACAGTATACATCAAAAATTTTGATGTATTATTGTTACTATGTTAATGGGAATATTAGGAAAGTCTATCAAAACTAGTATAAAAGCATAGTATTCTGCCTTTTGGACAGACTTAAAAGGAGATTGCTGTACTTTATGAAGTACAGCAATCTCTACTATAGCCTGCCATTCCAAATTTCTTAGTATCTATAAAGAAATTCTGAGTTTATGGGATTTGATTTAGAGAAACATTCCTACGAAGGATCCATGATGTCCTTTTTAGGAATTGTAAACCTTTATCAGGAGGAAAATGATCACATACAGAGCATAAATACTCAGCCAAGCTTGTTATCAATCCTGGGATAAGGTAAATAAATCTGAGATTTGTTTATTTGTTAATGAAACTAACATCTTTTTAGTATACTGTCCAACTAATTGATAAAACCAATGATGAGCTCATATAAATAAACTAGCAATTTTGGGGATATAAGTTTACAATTTCTTGGTAGTTTTATGAGGTTAAAAAAAGGAAAAACACTCAAAAAAGCATATTCCTGGGTTAATAATTCAGTAGGGGAATGATTTGAAGAAAACACAGAGAAAAAAGAAGTTTTGATAAGTAACAATTCAATGTAACTGTGCATTCTGAATATGTTTCTCTGCCCCTTGTAAATTCTCTCAGCTTCTGGGGTCAATGTTCAAAGGCTGTATAATTTAGGCATTCCTTTCAATATAGAAAATAAATGTGTTAAAGAATATGTAGAAATTCTAAATGAAGGGCGGACCCAATTGATATCAACTAAAAGTTTTTGGAGAGTTATTTGAAGTATTTTTTTTTTTTTTGAAGTTTTTTGCCAGGGCTGGGTTTGAACCAACCACCTTCAGCATATGAGGCCGGCACCCTATTCCTTTGAGCCACAGGCATGGCCCAAGAGTTATTTAAAGTTTTAAAGAATCTCTTCTAATTTGTATGTTTTGAGGAATTATTTCTTGAGCTGTCATTGTATAAATCAAGTAAATCTGTGGATCAGAACTCTGTATTTTTTCAGGTGCAATGTGAAGCCCATAAGTATCAACAAGCTGACAAGCTCGTGTAACAATATCATACAAAATAGACAGATTTGGATGAGCAAATGATATATCATTTATACAATGATAGAAAAGTTCATCAGGAAATCATGATGTTAATTTCGTTAAAGGCTGTTGTACATACATTTGACACAAAATGGGACTATTTAACATCTTGTGTAAAGGCAAAAAAAAAAATAATAACTGTAACTGTATCTCAGGACACAAATGAAGGAAAACACTGGTAGTGAACTTACCCCTCAGGTTTCTATTTTGATATCACATCTAGAGTTGCAAAATTTTCTCTAGATTAGATGTCAACTAGAGTTATTATTCTCTCATAGGGAAATTGTTTTCTTACCACCTCTATTAATCAACCCTTCAGTTTTTACATACCTCTGACCCTTTCATATCATAGATTCTGGAAACCACTGGAAACTACACACACAATGAATTCTTCACTCAAATCAGGCTTTTCTCATGTACACTAAAAGATCCAAAGGATATTCTCCACTCTTCTGTTGAACTCCTTCTATCTTGGAAACTATTCCCTGGCTTCAATCAGTCAGACCTAGGGAGCAGACATCTCGGGAGAATAGCTACCCAACAGATCCATTATGAATACCCTAGGAATCAATCAGATACTCACTTGACCTGACTCATTATTTCCAGCACTTTTTTTATGTAAGCCCATATTACATCTTCATAATGTCTCCTCAAACCTCAGGTCTTGAAAATTGTGCCTAGCAAATTTTCTTCTTTTCCTTTCCTTTCCTTTCCTTTCCTTTCCTTTCCTTTCCTTTCCTTTCCTTTCCTTTCCTTTCCTTTCCTTTCCTTTTCATTTGCTTTCCTTTTTCTTTCCTTTCCTTTCCTTTCATTTTTCTTTTCTTTCCTTTCCCTTTCTTTCTTTCTTTTTCTTTCTTTCTTTCTTTCTTTTGTTCTTTCTTTCTTTTTTTCATTATTTTTAGTGAGACAGCCTCTCACTGTGTTGCCCCAGAAAGATTGTCAGTCCATCAGTCTAGCACAAAGCAACATCCAATAATTGGAATTAAAGGATCATTCTACCTCACAGTCTGGTGTAGCCAGAAGTAAAAGCAAGGACAACAACACTTTGTAACCTTTTCTATGTAAGTACTGACCTGTTGTGCAATGGGGAGGAAGGTAACTTGCTGTTGCTCAGCTTTGTCTTCAGCCACTTATTTCAGGGGATAATCCCACCTTGCCCTCCCAGAGCAACCAAATATTATAATCACGTGTGGCACAATTCATTGAGCTCTACTTAAAGAGCTTTTAGATGATTTGAAGAGTGTCCAATCCTTAGGCCACGATGAAACATATAGATTATGTCAGGACTTTTCTGTATTTCCTTGCTGACAGGTATCATCACAGTTATGCCCATATCTCTTTTTTGCTTATCATGTTTTATTAGCGAATGTGTATTGAACGTGCCCCGCCAAAAAAACTCTTTGACTTTATATGTGCCCCAAAATCAAAAGTTTGCACATACGTGGCCCGGAAGTCTGGAATGGTGAAACTTTCCTGAGCCGCTGATGTTTCCCAGGATCAGAAGGATTAAGTACAAGTAGAATGTAATATAATAGGCACTTTGCCTAACCAGATTTCAAGAGAGGACCTCCTGTAGGACACTTATGGTTGCAAATAAGCCTATTCTATGGAGGGAAATAAAATCCCACGCAGCAAGTGCCCTACCCACTTTGCTTCAGACAATTCCCCTGGTATGATATTTCAAGAATCTTTTCGATACCTACCCTAGAACATTCATTTGAGAGAAGCTTACAAATTTATTATGCCTGTGCCTGACTACAGCCTCAATTTGGACATAGTTTCAAAGGTCTTAAGCATGTCTACCTTTTTTGAACCATCAAGGTAATTCTTGTGTTTTTACATGATAAAAATATTTGTTTGTTCGTTTGTCTTCTGTGCATGTGTATGTGTGTGCGAGGTGTTTGTGAGATATGATTTCTTTATGTGGTCCAGGTTAGTATTTTGTGGCCTCAGCCTAGATCATACCAACCTCTAACTCCATGATTCAGGCAATCCTCCTGTCTGAGACTCCCATGTGGCTAGGACGATGGGCCATTCTCAATGCCTAGATGATTTCCCCAATTTTAGTAGAGAAAAGGTATGACTCTTCATCAGTCCCTTCTCATAAACCCCTTGTTAACAAACTCCACTCATATAAGCCTGCCAGAGACCTTAGATTATAGGTTTGAGCCACAAAGTTTGGTCATTTTCTCTGTCTTTGTTTCGCTCTGTCCCTCCCTCTATTTACCCTTCCCCTCACTTTATCTTTCCTTTCTCCAATTTTCTTTCTATCATTTCTTAGCTCTCTTCCTTTCTTTCTTTCCTCAATCTCTCTCCACTACAACATAAGGAAAACTTCTCTAGTAACAAAGAAACAAACTATACAAAAGATCCCTGATTCTGCAGTCTTTAACTCTATACCTGAATTGGCTGAATTGTGGAGTGTGTAAAATATATCTAAATAGAGTTGTTATTTTTTAAAATGTGGGCTCTTATCTATGAGGATTTTTGAGAAAAAATTTCACCAAAACATGAACATGAATGATCATCATAATTCACACATATAATCCCATGAAATTCAGAGGCTGAGTCAAAAAGATCACTGGAAGCTTAGGGGTTTCAGACAAGATTATGGAAGATAGTAAGACCCCACTTGTTATAGAAATAAGTGCAAAACTTCCCCAGCAGTGGTGCTATGGACCTTTACTTTCAGCTGCTGAGAAGCATAAAGTCAGGAGGATCACTTAGGCCTAGTTACTTGCATTTCCTTGAGCAATGATCATATCAGTGTATTTTTCTGGGGCAAAGGGGAAAATATAATGTCCAAACACTAGGAGAGGTACTGTATAGGTGCAGGAAAAGTCGGGTTGCATATTTTATACATGTATCCCAAGTGAGATTTATTACAAGGATTTCCAGTCCAGTTAAATATGAGAAAATCAACTAATAGAACACACTACATTAATAGGATCAATGAAGAAAATCACAAAGTCACCTCAAGAAACATAAAATATTTTTACACAGGTAACATATCTTGTTTATAAAATTTTTTAAGAATATTAGATGAGGGGTAGCACCTTTGGCTTAAAGGAGTAAGGCGCTGACCCCATATGCTGGAGGTGGCAGGATCAAAACCAGACTCAGCCAAAAACTGCAGGAAGAAAATATTAGATGAGGATTGTTGCCCATGCTTCAGTCAGTAGAGGGCCAGACCCGTATACCAAGGATGACAGGTTCAAGCATGGCCTCAGCCAAACTGGAACAATGACAACAAAGATTCTGACTACATTTTTTGAACAAAATTATAATGAAGATATGAATTACCAGAACAAAGGCAATCCTAAAAAGAAAATTTATAGGATTGACAGCCTTCCTCAAAGAAACAGAAAGTGAGAAATTTAAGCACTTAATGGGACATCTTAAACAACTGGAAAAGTTGAGACTTCTCCTCAAAAGAGCTTCTGCTGTGAATCTAGAAATTTTCTTATCTGGCATAAAATTTGAACAAATATTTTTTTTTGCCACCTTGATCCTTCCGTCTAACACCCCAACCTGGGCCTAGCAGTCTAGAAATCCAACTCCTCCAGAATTCAGAATGTCTGTATTTTTTGTCTAGGACCGGGCATTGCATTAAAAGTGGCAGTACAGCTATGCTGTACCTGTGAATCCAGTAACTGAACAGAAAAACACAGAGAGAAAAGTGCCTTACCTGGTCCCCCAAAAGAGTATCTTAGCAGCAGACAGATGCTTGGGTTCCTGCACTGTGAGTGGAAGCCTGCACTGTGAGTGGAGGCTTGGAAACTTCTGAGGTGCATGAACCCAAAAGGGTGAACCTCCTACAAAACTTCAGTAATAGTAGTGGGGTCCTACTGGGGTCTAACTCTGGAGAGTCATCTCTTCAAATCTGTGGCCTGACAGAGGGAACCAGACCTCAACCTATAGGGATTTCATAGCTGCAGAACAGTGGCAACAAAGGTGCAGTGTCTAAGGGAGAAATTCTGTTGCTCTCTGGATATCCTCAAATTTTTACTGATCTCAGGTGGAATTTTATTCAGCTACAATTGAGCACCTGAGGCAGGTAGACCTCAGCTTCCCCTGCTAAATAGTGCCAGACTGTGGTAACCACGAGGAGGATGCAACAACCTCACTTTGACTCTAGCAGAAAAATAGCCCTGGAACATTTGCTTATTGGAAAGAACAGTACCACAAAGTCTGGGTTAACAGATACTGCTGGTGGAACCATCAGAGACTGGGGTGACCAAAGTCCAGTGGTGAAGAATTACCAAAGTGGGGTAAGAGGCATCAATTTTCTGGGTCTATACTTCCTAGTAGACGGGTCTCTCTGACAACTCAGAGCACCAGCTAGAAAGTGGCAAATGTCTTGGACAATTAAACTGTAACTCTTAAACTGTACAAATTACCTAATGTCCCTCCAAGATGGGACCCTGATTTTACTGTAGTAGGTAGGTTTGATTGTCCTCTTCCAGATATTACTGGTGGGGAAATGTCCTATTTGCTTGTATTCCACCAAAGCTGAGACCACGACCTAAAGTTATTAATTCACTAGTATTGGACAGAGATAAGGTGAATACAAGAAAGGCCACCTACCCCCACTAAACCAAGCAGGCCTCTAGAGTGACAGACAAACAATACTACTGTACAGTTATTTCCCCTTGTAGGAGAAGAATATTAGAATGACTGCTTAGCTCTCTGCTGAAAACATTAAAGCAAGAAGACAGTGGTCATTGAGTTTTAATCTCAAAAAAAAAAAAAAAAAATTCAACCCAGGATCCTGTACTCAGCTAAATTTAATTTCAATTATGATGGATAAATTAAATACTTTAATGACATTAATATGTTGAATAAATTTGCCATAACTAAACCAGCTCTCCAGGATATCCTGGGACCTATTCTCCATAATGGACAGTGCAACTCTCCATCACAAAAGTAAAATAACTCTGAAACTTTTGATCAAATTCCAAATTGCATAGTGGTGAAAGAATTAAAAATGTCCACTGGTCTTTCAAAAAACTTGATACCCAAAATTATACCAAGACAATCAATATTATCAGTTAAAGTGAATGGATTAAATTGCCCTCTAATGAGACGCAGTCTGGCTAAATGAATACAAAAAGTCAGGCAAGATATTTTCTTTATACAAGAATCTCATCTTACTTCAAAAGATAAATATAAACTTGTGATGAAGTGATGGTCATATTCCAGGTAAATAGAAAAAAAAAATCAGGTGTTGCAATTTTACTTGCAGATACAATAGGCTTTAAACCAACAAACATAAGGAAAGATGAGGAGGATCACTACATATTTGTTAAGGGCAAGACTCAATATGATGAGATTTCTATAGTAATATTTATTCACCCAACCAAAATGCACCTCAATTTATAAAAAAAACTCTAACGAACATGAGCAACTTGATTTCCTCCAGCTCCATAGTAGTCGGAGAATTTAACACCCCATTAGCTGTGTTGAATAGATCCTCCAAGAAAAAGGTAAGCAAAAAATTTTAGATTTAAACTTAACCATCTAACAATTGGATTTAACAGACATTTATACAACATTTTATCCTAACAAAACTGAATACACATTCTTTTCATAAGCTCATGAAATATGCTCCAAAATTGATCACATCTTAGCTCACAAATCTAAAAAATAGAAATCATTTCTTGCATCTTAGATGATCATGGAATAAATGTGGAATTCAGTAACAACAAGAATTTGCATATTCATACAAAAACATGAAACTGAATGATAGCTGGGTTATAGATGAGATAAAGAGGGAAATAAACAAATTTTTGGAACAAAACAAGAATGAAAACACGAATATCAAAACATCTGTGACACCACAAAGGCAGTCCTAAGAGGGAAATGTATAGCACTGCAAGACTTCCTCAAGAGAAAAGAAAGAAAGGAAGTTAACAACGTAATTGGACATCTCAGACAACTGGAAAGAAAGAACACTCCAATCGCAAACCCAGAAGAACAAAAGAAATAACCAAAATTAGAGCAGAATGAAATAAAATTGAAAAAAAAATAGATGAAACTTAAGCTCGCCTAACCAGGAAATGAAGAAATATCAATACTTTAATCAATCAGAAATGGTAAAGATGAAATAACAACAGACTCCACAGAAATTTAAAAAAAAAAATTCTTAAAAAGAAAGTTTATTGTGAGAAAGACAAAAACCTGAAGGAAATTAATGAATACTTGGAATCACACCACCTCTGAAGACTTACCCAGAATTAGGTGGAAATATTCAACCATTCTATATCAAGTTCTGAAATAGCATCCACTAGTCAAAATTTTCCTAAAAAAAGAGCCCAGGAACAGATGGCTTCACATTAGAATTCTACCAAACCTGTAAAGATGAACTAGTACCCATATTTTCAAAATTTTTCAAAATATAGACAAAGAATACTACCCAACAGATTCTATGAAACAAACATCACTTTGATCTCCAAACCAGGGAAAGACCCAACAAGAAAATAAAATTATACACCAATATTACTAAAGAATATTGATGCAAAAATCTTCAATAAGATCCTAGCAAACAGAATCCAACAATACATCAACAAATTATACACCACAACAAAGTGGGTTTTATCCCAGGGTCTCAAGGTAGTGCAATATATGTAAATATAACTGGCTTATAGCTTTCATGTGAAAGCCATAAATTAGTTTCATAGTAGGGCTGAGTACATTGTATAATTTTTCTTTTATTCTTGAGGTACTTTACTTAGAAGCATATGTTCCAGCTACATCCATGTAAACATGAAAGAAGTAAAGTCTCCATCTTTCTTTAAGGCTGCATAATATTTCATGGTGTACATATACCACAATTTATTAACCCATTTGTGAATTGATGGGCACTTGGGCTTTGTCTATGACTTAGCATTTAGGAATAGGGATGCAATAAACATTCTGGGACAAATATTTTTGTTATGATGTGATTTTTGAGGGGAGGGAGGAGAAAGGTAGGTGGAAGGATGATTTTTGGTGGGATTACAACTGCGGTGAATCTTACAAGAGTATATGTGAAACTTGGTAAATGTAAAATGTAAATATCTTAACACAACAACTAGGAGAAGGCCAGGAAGGCCATTTTACCCAGTGAGATTAAAATGTTTCAAACGGTCTTGAAACCTGTGTATGGTGCCCCATGATTGCATTAGTGTACACAACTATGATTTAATAATAAAACAGTAAAAAATATGTAAGTCTATAAATATAATTCATCACATAAATAAATTTAAAAAGACCATATGAATCTCTCAATAGATGCAGAAAAAGCTTTTGATAACATCCAGCATTCCTTCATGATCAGAACACTTAAGAAAATAGGTATAGAAGGAACATTTCCTAGACTAATAGAGACCATCTACAACAAACCTACAGCCAATATAATATTGGAGTTAAAGAGAAATTATTTCCACTCAGATCAGGAACCAGGCAAGGTTTCCCTTTGTCTAAATTACTCTTTAACATTGTAATGAAAGTTTTAGCCATCGCAATTAGGGAAGAAAAGGTGATCAAGGGTACTCATATAGAGTCATAAGAGATCAAACTTTCAATATTTGCAGATATTATAATCATATATCTTGAAAACACCAGGTATTTAACTATAAAACTCTTAGAAGTTGTCAAGAAATACAGCAATGTCTTAGGTTACAAAATCAACACCCTTAAATCTGTAGTCTTTATACATACCAACAATAGCCAAGCTGAAAAAACAATAAAGACTCTATTCCATTTCTAGTAGTGCCAAAGAAGATGAAATATTGGGGAGTTTATCTGACAAAAAACGTGAAAGATCTCTTAAAGAGAACTATGAAACTCTAAGAAAAGAATTAGTTGAAGATGTTAACAAATGAAAAAACATACCATGCTCATGGCTGGAAAAAATCAACACTGTCAAAATGTCTATACTACCCAAAGCTATATACAATTTTAATAAAATGTATATTAAAGCTCCATTGTCATACTTTAAAGATCTCAAAAAATAATACATCATTTTATATGGATCAGAAAAACCTCAAATAGCCAAGACATTACTCAGAAATAAAAACAAAGCAGGAGGAATTATGGTAGCAGGCCTCAGATTATACTATAAATCAATAGTGATCATAACAGCATGCTACTTGCACAAAAACAGAGAGGTATACATATGTAACAGAATAGAGAAAAATAAATAAACCCAGCTACTTACTGTTATTTGATATTTAACAATCCAATTAAAATCATTCACTGGGGGAAAAAAATTATATTTAACAAATGGTGCTGGGTGAACTGGTTGGAGACCTATAGAAGACTGGAACTGTACCTACACATGACACCTTTGACTAAACTCGACTCTCACTGAATTAAAAATTTAATCTTAAGATATGGAACTATAAAAATACTCACAGAATGTGATGGGAAAAACTCTTGAAGGAATTAACGTGGGTGAATATTTTATGAGGAGGACCACCCAGGTAACTGAAGCTGCATCATGAATACACTACTGGGACTTGATGAAACTAAAAAGCTTTAGCACAACCAAGAACACAGTAAGTAGAGCAGGCAGATAGCTCTCAGAATGGGAGAAGCTATTTGCAGAATATGTCCTCAACAAAGATTTAATAAACAAAACTCACAGAGAACTCAAATGTATTAGCAAGAAAAGAACAAGTGATCCCATCTCAGGCTGGACAAGGGACATGAAGAGAAACTTCTCTGAAGACAGGTACATGGCCTACAGACACATGAATAAATGCTCAACCTTAATCATCAGAGAAATGCGAATCAAAACTACTTTGCAAACTAATAAGGTTTTTTTGGAAAGATGTTTGTAGAATACTCAGAGATCTAAAAATAGATCTGAGATTCAATTCTATAATTTGTCTCCTTGGTATATATCTAGAAGACCAAAAATCACATTATCACAAACATATTTGTACCAGAATATTTATTGCAGCCCAATTTATAATTGCTAATTCATGGAAAAAACTTAAGTTTCCATCAACATATGACTGGATTAACAAATTGTTGTTCTTATATGCCATGAAATCTTATTCAGCCTTAAAGAAAGATGGAGACAATAACTTTTTCAGGTTTACATGGATGGACCTGGAAAATTTTCTTCAAAGCAAGGTATCCCAAGAATGAAAACAAATGTACCCAATGTACTCAGCCATAATATGAAACTAATTTATAGCTTTTATATGAAGACTATAAACCAATCTCAGTACAAAAATATGGGGAAGAGGGCAAGGGAGGAGAAGGGAGGGCGAGGAAGTTTGGAGGGAGAATGATTGGTCAGTTCTCACCCAAGGTGCATCTTGGAAGTGTGCAGGTGAAGTTTACTAAGTGTAGAGTATAAAGCTTTGAACACAGAAATTAAGAAAATTCCATAAAGGCTATTTTAAGCAGTTTGGTGAAAATATTTCAGAATATATATGGAACCAGCACATTGTACCTCATGATTGCATTATTATACAGACTTATGATTTAATAATAAAAAAGAGCAGGGTATCTCAAACATGGAATAATTTTTTTTGAGTGTGATAGAGGTAATTTAATCTGAGAAGTTATCTACCAATATTAAGAGGTATTTATAAGTTGCCAGTTTGTTGGTTTGGTGGAAAAGAAAAGAGAGTGTGTCTGGATGATTTATTAGACAACACAATGGCATAGTCTGCTCTACAAGTTTTTCTATACATAAAGGAATTGTCATTTGAAAATTAGAGGTCATTATTATTAGGAAGATGTTCTTTTTGTATGTTGAAAAAATAAGGGAGAAGAGTGTGTACTGTTTGAAGGTAATAGCAAGAGAAATGTAGAATTTCCTGGGGGGAAATGTGTTAAAAGAGAATAGTGCAATCAGATAACAGAGAGGTTTGAAGGTTAAGAATGTGCATTGTGCAGGGTTTAAAGATTTTTGTATGTCAAAAGATTAGATATAGAATGAGGAGACAGGACAATAGTAGAAGAATCAAAAGTGAGTTTATTTGATTTTTGTATTAGAGTAACTGCAACTGCCATTGACTTGAGATAAAAGTTCTAATCTCAAATAGTGTATTCTGTTTTAAAATATAAGTAACTGGAGTAACAGTGGGGTCTAGCAGAATTTCAAGCACGCTGAGAGTAAAGCCATGGTTTTTTTGTGACATATAGGAGGAAATGGTGATTAAGATCAGGAAGGTGGATGGCTGAAGTTTCTAATAAAGCATGTTGTAGAGAATTAAAAGAAGTGGCAGTGAAGGTTACAAGAGCCTTATGACGGTTACCATGAGTAACATTATATAGAAAAATAGTAGAAAAGAAAAGTTGGGAATCTGTGCTCTGAGGTATTCAGATAACTCTAAAAAGAAGAGGAGTTTTTGTTTTTGTTTTTCTTATACATACAGAAAAGTTGAGAAGACTTTTTCTATTTATGGTGAAAGCATTGAAGGCTGGGGACTAAAGGACACTAAGTTACGTGCTTCTTGTAATAATTTAACCTTTGAGGGAAATAGCTCATATTGCCTGTTTCTAAAGAATTAATAAAAGGACGGGTGTTTTGCTAAGAGTCATATATGGTGAGACAACAAAGCAGGAGGTAATTGACACACTGAAATAAAATTGAAGGAGAGGGATCATAGGATTGGAGGTTTAGCATAGAGAAATGAGTGTCTTAAGATAAAATGGTTGATAGGAGGGTGCATGGATTATGGACTACTAGCATGTATAGAAGAAGTATGAGTCCTCAGCAAAGCTCCAGGGGAAAAAATAAAATGGTGTAAAACAATCATAGAGCAGAATCAGCAGAAAAACTTTGGTAAAATAAAAAACCAGAATAGATCAGCAACCCCAATAAAATATATGGAAGATGTAACTGAATATTTTATTCATAAACAGTTGGCTGAGATGCCTGAAATCAAATTCAGAATTTGGATTGCAAACAAAATTAATAAAATGAAGAAAAATTTGCAATTAGAAATTCAAGCAGCAATTCAAAAGTAGGAATTAGAAATTCGAGGAGAAATTCAAAAATTGTCTTAATAATTTAACAAATTTTAAGACAAAATCAAGAAAGATTATGACACACTGAAGTAAGAGTTTGCAGCCCTCAACGATCTGAAAAATACAGTAGAATACCTCAGTAACAGAGTGGAGCAAGCAGAAGAAAGAATTTCTGACATTGAAGACAAAGCCTTTGAATGGTCCCAAACTATCAAAGGGTAATAGAAATGGAGAGCAAAAACAGATCATTCTCTCAGAGAGCTCTGGGATAATTTAAAGAAGGTTAATATCTGCTTCATTGGAAACCCTGAATGTGATGAAGTGGTCTTGCTAGCCAGAGAGGCCCTTCTACATGAAATTATAAAAGAGAATTTTTCAGACATGCCAAGAGATTCTGAAAATCAATCCCAATAAGATGCAATCCCAATAAGACATCCCCCAGGCTTATAATAATTAACTTCACTAACGTTAATATGAAAAAAAAAATTCTGAAAGCAGCCAGACATAAGAAATTTATTACCTACAAAGTGACACTATAAGAATAACTGCAGATCTTTCTGCTGAATCTTTTCAAGCCAGAAGAGTGTGGTCATCGAATTTTAATCTCCTGAAGCAAAAGAACTTTCAACCCCAGTTTCTGTATTCAGCTAAACTGAGTTTCATTTATGAGGGAGAAATTAAATACTTTAGTGACATTCATAGGCTAAGAAATTTGCCATAACCAAACCAGCTCTTCAGGATATTCTCAGACCTATCCTCCATAAGGACACACACAATGCTCCACCACAAAAATAAACTCACTCAGAAACCTTTCACACTGGTGAAAGGATTAAAAATGTCCACTGGACTTTCAAAAAACTCTATATCCAAAATTTTACTAGACTTATAAATATTCTGCATTAATGTGAGTGGTTCCAACTGTCCTCTAAAGAGACACAGTTTAACTGACTGGATACAAAAACTCAGGCCAGATATTTGCTGCATACAAGAGTCTTACCTTAAAAGACACATATAGGCTAGGAATAAAAGGATGGTCATTCAAATTTCCATTAAGGCAAATGGTAATCAGAAGAAATCAGTTAAAGTAAAGAAGGATGAGAGTGGTCACTTCATATTTGTTAAGGGTAATACTCAACATAATGAGATTTCAATTATTAATATCTATGCATCCAAACAGAATGCACCTCAATTTATAAGAGAAACTCTAAGAAACACGAGCAAGTTTATTTCTTCCAGGTTGATAATAGTCAGAGATTTCAACACTCCTTTGGCAGTCTTGGATAGATCCTCCAAGAAGAACCTGAGCAAACAAATTTTAGATTTAAATCTAACCATCTAACATTTGGATTTAACAGACATCTATTGAACATTTCATCCCAACAAAACTGAATACACATACTTCTCATCAGCCCACACAACATACTCCAAAATCAACCACATCTTAGGTCACAAGTTTAACCTCAGTAAATTTAAATGAATATAAATTATTCCTTGCATATTCTCAGACTACCATAGAATAAAAGTTGACCTCACAAACAGAAATCTGCATACTCTTAAAAAATCACGGATGTTAAATAAACTTATGCTGAATTATAGCTGGGTAAGAGATGAGATTAAGAAGAAAATTGCAAAATTTTTGGAACAAAATGACAATAAATACATGAATTATCAGAAACTCTGGAATACCTCAAAGTTGGTCCTAAGGGAAATTTACAGCACTGCAAGCCTTCCTTAAAAGAATGGGCAGAAAGCAAGTTAATAACTTAATGGGATCTCTCAAGCAACTGGAAAAGGAAGAACCTTCCAACCCCAAACCCAGTAGAAGAAAAGAAATAACCAAAATTAGAGCAGAATTAAATGAAATTGAAAACAAAAGTGTTATACAATAGATCAATGAAACAAAAAGTTGTTGTTTTTTTGAAAAGATCAATAAAATAGATAAACCTTTGGCTAACCTAACCAGAAAAAAAAGTAAAATCTCTAATCTCATCATCAGAATTGACAGAGATGAAATAATAACGAACTCCTCAGAAATTCAAACAATTCTTAATATTTCAAGAAACATTATTCTCAGAAATGTGAAATTTGCAGAAAAATTGACCATTAATTAGAAGCACATTGCCTTCCAAGATTTAGCCAAAATCAAGTGGAAATTTTGAAGAGGCCCGTATCAAGTTCTGAAATAGCATCAACCATATAAGACCTACCTAAAGAGAAAAGCCCAGGATGAGATGGCTACACATCAGAATTCTACCAAACCTTTAAAGAGGAATTAACACCTTTATTACTTATCCTATTTCAAAATGAAGAAAAAGAAGGAAGACTACCCAACACATTCTATGAAGCAAACATTACACTGATTACCAAACCAAGAAAAGACCCAACAAGAAAGAAAATTATAGACCAATATCACTAATGAACATAGATGCAAAAATATTCAACAAGATTCTAAGAAATAGAATATAGCAACACATAAAACACATTATTCATTATTACCAACTCGGTTTTATCTCAGGATCTCAAGGCTGGTTCAATATATGTAAATCTGTAAGTATAATTCAGCAGATAAATAAAATAAAAAACAAAGACCATATGATTATCTCAATTGATGCAGAAAAAGCTTTTGATAATATAAAGCATCCCTTCATGATCAGAACACTCAAGAAAATTGGTACAGAAGGGACATTTCTGAATTTGATAGAGGCCATCTACAGCAAACCCACAGCCAAATTGTATTCAATGGAGTCAAACTGAAATTATTTCCTCTCAGATCAGGAACCAGAAAAGGCTGTCCATTGTCTTCACTGCTCTTTAACATTGTATAGAAGTTTTAGCCACCACAAATAGGGAACAAATGATGATCAAGGTCTCCATACAGGGTCAGAAGGGATGAAATTTTCACTATTCACAGATCATATGATTGTATATCTGTAAAATACAAGGGATTCCACTACAAAACTCTTATAAGTGATCAAAAAATACAGCTGTGTCTTAGCTTACAAAATCAACATTCATATATTAGTAGCTTTTATATATACTGACAATATCCAACCTTAAAAAAAAAAAAAATTTGAGGACTTTATTTCATTCACAGTACTGCAAAAGAAGATAAAACATTTGGGAGTTTATCTAACAAAGGACATGAAAGATTTCTATAATGAGATCTATGAAACTGTAAGAAAAGAAATAGTGAAAAATGTTATCAAATAAAAAAAATACCAGGCTCATGGCTGGGAAAAATCAACATTGTTAAAATGTCCATACTATCCAAATCAATATTCAATTTTAATGCAATCCCTGTTAAATCTCCACTGTTATACTTTAAAGATCTCAAAAAAGTAATCCGTCATTTTATATTGAATCAGAAAAAAACTGGAATAGCCAAGACATTACTCAGAAACGCAAACAAAGTAGGAAGAATCATGTTATCAGACCTCAGACTATTCCATAAATTGATAGTGATCAAAACAGCATGGTCCTGGCAGAAAAAAACAGAGAAGTAGATGTCTACAACAGAATAGAGAAGCAAGAGATGAATCCAGCTACTTACCATTGTTTCAACTTTTACAAGCAAATTAAAAACATTTAATGGGGGAAATGATTCTCTTTTTAACAAATGACTCTGGGTGAACTGGCTGGCAACCTGTAGAAGCCTGAAATTGGACCCACACATTTTACCACTAACCATGATAGACTCTCACTGGATTGAAGATTTACACTTACGACATGAAACTATAAAAATAGTAGAAGAGAGTGGAGAAAAACAAACCTTTGGAACACTGGTCTGGGCGAGTATTTTATGAGGAGGAACCCCTGGGAAAATGAGGCAGCTTCAAAAATACACTTCTAGGACATGATCAAACTAAAAAACTTCTGCACAGCCAAAAACACACTAAGTAAAGCAAGCAAACAGCCATCAGAATGAGAGAAGATATTTGCAGGTTATGTTTCCAACAAAAAATTAATAACTAGAATTCATGAGTAGTGCCTGTGGCTCAAAGGAATAGGGAAACAGCCACATATGCCAGAGGGTTTTTTTTTTTATTTTCCTTCAGAAAATATCATCTTGCCTCATGTAAACCTTGAAGGCTTTTTCTAAGATCATGGCCTGGGGTTTCAGGGGTTCATGTTCCAAGCGCTTTAACTTCAGTTTGATGTTGGGGTAACTTTCTTTAAATAAATAAATTATGACAACTTATTTCCATGTATAATTTTAGTATCTAAGTTACTATATTTTAACAAAGCCTCAGAAAGACATTGAAGGAAAGCTAAAGGATTTTAGACTTATCTTGTATGACTTCTCATAATTTATCATAATTGATAGCTTTTTGGCTCAAGTTCCAAGTCTGCAAATAATGCAGGTAGTAAATACATCTCTACCAGCACAGTCCAAAACAACTGTTAATACTGTGTACAAGAGTGTGACTGAACCTACATCACAGCTGACAAAACTTTATGGAGTCACAAAAATTGGACAATATTAGTTTCTCTTTTATTCTTTGAGACAGATTTTCATTTTGTTACCCTCGGTAGAGTGTCAAGGTGTAACAAAGCAATCTCCAACTATTGAGCAGAGGTGATTCTTTTGCCTCAACCTACCAAGTAGCTGGCACTACAGCCACCCATCATAACATCCAGCTATATTTTGTTGCAGCGTTGCCAGGGATGGTTTTGAACTCACCACACTTGTAATATGTGACCAACATTCTTCAAACTGAGCTACAGGCTTGGCCTGTAGGACGCTATTTCAGAACCTGTTAGACCTAAAAACATCTATTTGTCAAAAGTTTACATATTTACTCTACATGAATACAGCCTCTATTTTGTTATAGCTTCCCAAGTCTTAAGCATATCTACTTTACTTAAATCATCAAGGGTAATTCTGGTCTTTTTAGATGATGAAAAGTTTGGTTTGTTTGTTAGTTTGTGTGTGCATGGCTGTGTGTTTGGAAATTTTTGAGATACAATTCTGTATGTGGTTCAGGATAGCTTTCATATTCTCAGCCTAGATTATATCAACCTCAAACTCCATGATTCAGGCAATCATCTTATCTGAGACGCCCTTGTGGCTAGGGACTCCAGGTGCCTGTCTCAATGCCTAAATATTTTTTCACTTTTTTGTAGAGACAGAATTTAACTTTTTCTCATTCCACTCTCAGCACTCCTCCTTCAAGAACTCCATGTATCTCAGCATGCCGTAAGGCTACGTTATAGGTGTGAGCCAACAAGTTTGGTCATTTTTTCTTTCTTAGTTTTTCTCCTTCTCTTCATCACTCCCTCAGCTTATCCTTCCTACCTCCAATCATCTCAATCTCATTGTCTTTTATTCTCCATTATTTTATTTTCTTCATTCATTTCTTTACTCTAACTCTCTTCTACACCTTAAGGGAAACTTCTCTAGTAAGAAACAAACTATACTAGTGATCCCTCAACTCTATGTGTAGTGTTCAACTCTATACTTGAAATCGGTGAATTGTGAAGTGTGTAAATAATTTATGAATATGGTTGTTATTTCATAATCTAAGGGCTGTTATCTATGAGTAAAATAGAGAAAAATCTTCACCAAAACTTAAGCAAGGATGAGCACCACAGCTCACACTGATCATCACGTGTGATGAAAAGTGGATTCTCTAGACAATAGAAAACATTCAGGACAGTGGTTGGACACCGATGAGCCACCCAGGCACTTCCCAAAGGTGAAACACCACCAAAAAAAGATCATGCTTGCTGTATGGTGGTCAGCAGCTGGTGTGATTCACTACAACTTTCTGCAACCAGGCCAAACCATCAGAGCAGAGTCCTATTGTGAGGAAACTGATGAAATGTACTAAAAATTGCATCAGCAGCAGCCAGCACTGGTCAAAAGAAGAGGTTTGATCCTGCTCCATGACAACACCCGGCTGCACATCTCACAAATCACCATCCAAAAACTAAAGGAATTGAGCGTCAAAGTTCTGCCCCACCCACCAGACTCCCCAGACCTCTCGCCAACTGACTACCACCTTTTCAATCACTTCGATAACTTTCTCACCGGTAGAACATTTGCCAATCAGGACCTAGCAAAAATGGCCTTTGTTGACTTCATCAAATCCCGAGCACCCAATTTTTATGCTGACAGAATTAATCAACTTGTGTTACGTTGGCAAAAGTGAACTGATTCAAATGACACTTATTTTGATTAAATTGAATAAATATTCACTGAGATATTACAGTTTAAATTAGACTCATAAAAACGGACAAAACTTTTGAAATGACCTAATAATTGCTGCAATTTAAGAAGCTGAGGCAGAAAAATCACTGAAAACTAAGGGGTTTTAGATAAGAATGTTAACAAAGTAAGATCCCCCCGTTGTCCAAGAAATAATTGCAAGACTTCTCCAGCAGCCATGTCATGGGCCTGCATTCTCAGATGTTGAGAAGCATAACCTCAGGAGGTTCACTTTAAGTTAGCAGATAGAATTTCCCTATTCTAAGTATTCATTGTACAATGTATTTTTCTGAGGCAAAGGGGGAACTGCAGTATCTCCAATCCATAAAAGATATACAATATAAGAGCAGGAGAAGTCCAGTAGGATACAAAATATTTTAATCATTTATCCCAAATGGGATTTATTACCAGGATTTATTACCAGTCAAGATCAATATGGAAAAATAAACTAATAGCACAAACTACCTTAATAGACTCAATTTAAAAAAAAAAAAAAAACATATTTTCACCTCAATAGGCACATAAAAGGCTTTTGACAGAGGCAACATATCTTGTTGATAAAATATTTTTAAAAATCTTAGATAAGAAATAAACATTTTCAGGACTACTAAGGGCATTTACAGATGATTGAATACATATAAAAGGATATATTCACATGATGGACTTTCAACCACCAAAAGGAATGAAGTGCACATTTATGTGACAATAAGAATGAACCATAAAATTATTATGATAAGGGAACAAGGCCACTTACAAAAGACCACATAGAGGAAAACTAAACTCAGTAGAAAACATCAAGACAAAGCTAATTGTCTGCTAGGAGTAGGATGTCAGTATTGGAGAGTGGTGGGAAAGGTAAAAGTGACTGCTATCAGGTATTTATGTTCTTTGAGAGGGGAAGAAAACAAAGTTCTTCAATTAGATTGTGATGATAGGTATACAAGTCTGTAGCTATACTAAGAACACAGATTTGTACACTTTCAAATGGTGAAATACTTATTTCAATGAAGCAATTTGATGATGTTTACCAAAATTTAAGGTTCTAAAAATGCTCACCATAAAAGAAGTACCCAGATAGTTAGAGTGAGAGACAGTCAAACCTATTTCCATGCTCACACATAGTTACTGTTAATTGACATGGAAGGTAGTTGTTCCATTGTATCCAAGTTGTCATTTTCTTCTTCCTTTAGACAATGTTTAACTCCTGTCACCTGTGTAGAGTCCTGTGATATCATCATAGGTATCCACAATCTTAAATTCCTGGGCTCAACATATTTTATTGCCTCAGCCTCCTGAGCATCTAGGAGTACAGATGACCACCAAAGTTCCCATTTATGTTGGATCAATCACTTATGCATGCCAGAGTGTGAGGATTCCAAGTGTGAGCCACCACTCAAGATGTTGCATTGGGGATAGTTTTCTAAGTTTTGTAGCTGGTGATGGGGTTGCATGCCTGTCATTTGGCTTTTTGGAAGGCACAGTCAATAGGATTGTCTAAGCTTCTGAATTGGAGAACAGCCTGAGAGTATTGAGATCAAATTTTCTGAACAATAAAAAATGGCTGGATGTTATGCAGGTAACTGTATTTTAATCTGAGAAAATAGGTTCACTTGATGACAACATTTGAAGATTGCTGTAAACCAGGGCACTCTACAAGGGCAACAAAATGAGATCTTGTCTCAATACCTAAATCGAGAAAACATTTGTAGAAAACTTACACCTCATTTTTACTTTTAACTACAGATCTAGAGTTTAATTTTACCTCTAGATTAAGTGTCAACTAGGAAAGTTATTCTCTCATAGGGAAATTGTGTTCCTGAAACCTGTGTTAGTGAAGACTTTGGATTTTATGTAGCTCTAACCCATTGATATAATAGATTCTTGTAGTTTTCTAAACTGTCAATATAGTAAATTTTTGACTCCAATAAGGCTTTTTATATCACCCTAAATATACAGAGTACTCACTGTAACCCCTTCTCTTGGGGTTAATCAATCTAAGCCGATATTTTCTTGCCCCAATCAATCAGAGGCCAGGGACCAGACATCTCTGAACAATCCCTACACCTGAATTTAACTGGTAATAACCTGAGAGACCAATTCAATACCCACTTTTCTGCCTCATTTTCTTTCCCACCAGGGACCACAACATATCTTCTCTTATATGTAGTCCCATATTCCATCTGGGTACAGACCTCTTATTGCTCTAGGAAAATATACATAGCATATTTTCTTTCTTTCCTTCCTTCTTTTACTATTTTTCATAAGGCAGACCCTACATCTGTTGCCCAGAATAGAGTGTAATGTCATCAGCCTACCACAATGGAAAATTAACTCTTCTGTTGAGGGATTCTACTATCTGATTCTCTAATAATGGGTACTAAAGACAAAGGCCACAAAGCTTGACTACATATTTTATTTCAGTAGCAGCAGGGTGGTAGATCGAGGCAAAGGGTTTATTACTGTTGATTAGCCTTGTCTCCAATGTGAGACAAAACTTCAGCCCACCTTGGCCTCACAGAACATCCAAATATTGTAGTCATACATGGTAAAGTCATTAAATTCAAATTAAGAAATGACCTTGTTAGTGTCCTTGAGAAATGTCTAATCTTCAGGTCCCAGTGACACATAGGGACACACTGTTTTACATATCAGTGGTAATAAACATCATCTTAATTATCAATGAATCTCCTTTTTGCTAATCCTGTTGCACTAGTGATTTTATATTCAATTTGTGGTCCAATAAAACTTTTCTATTGCCTATGTGTCCAAGAAGCCAAAAGTTTACACACACCTAGCATAGCACGGACATCAAGAATGTTAGAACTTTCCAGATAGAGTGATATTTCCGATGATCCTCATAAATAACTGCAGATATGTAGCACACTACTGAACACTTGCCTAACCAGATTAGAATAGATGACCTTCAGTAAGACTCCTACCATCCCACATAAACCTATTTTATATAAATAAATAAAACATCATGAAAAACATAAGTGAGAATTGTGTGACACACCTGTGTGTCTGTGAAATTACTGTCTGAACTTTGGACATGGATTTTGGGTTGATAACATTCCTGGGCAGCATTAGTTATAAAACACAAACTTCCACTGGCTTAAAAATCCATTATTTTAAGATAAAATGAATGATGGTTGCACTCCTTTGGCCACAATAAAATAAAGTGTAGAAATCAGAAATTTTGTGTAAAAACCACACTCTTTTTTACAGTATGAAGCTAGTGTATGATGCCCCATGATCATATCAATGTACACAGCTATGATTTAATAACAATAATAAAAAAATTAGCTCAGATTAAGAGGGATTTCGAATTTAGGCAAAAATGGTTATAACAATAAGTGTATTGAGAATTAAAAAAAAAAAAAGAAAAGAAAAAGCAACCATAGTATTTCTTAGTAGAATATTTATAGAAGTTTTCAGCAAATGGATAAAATAAAACATAAAATAATTCAATTATAATTTCTCTTTTGATACAGATTGTCTCAAGAGTTCATAAAATTTAATCAATAATTTTTAAAAATCTTACATACATCTTAGAAAAAAATGATTAAAATTGATTAAAAACATTTTTGAATACTTCATCTAGGATATCTTTCAATTTACTTTCAGTTTCGAATTTGTTCCTATATTTGTTTAATAAGGCCTTCTGAGAACTGTTAGAAGCTTGAATATAATGAACTTAGTTCTTAATAATAAAAGCATATTGTTTAGTAAAAAAAAAAGTATGAGATATACTGCATAGGTTCAAGAGAAGTCTGGTAGCAATCAATATAGTGTATTCATGTATCTCAAATGAGATTTATTAGCAAAATTTCCATTCTACCTAAATATAGAAAAATCAAGTAGTAGGACACACTATCATAATGGAATTAATAAAAAAAATTAACACCATCACCTCTAGAGATACAGAATTGAATTTTGACATATGAAACATATCTTGTTCATACAGAATTTTTAAAACAACAGATGAAAAAGAACATGTTCTGGAGTACTAATGTGATTTACAGATAATTGGATACATATAACTTGCTAAATGTAAGTGATGAGCTATTTTTTGACAATCAAAAGGAATAAAGTGCATATTTTTTTTTTTTTCCGATAGAAATGAACTTTAAAATTATTATGGTAAGGGGACAAGGGTAGTTATAAAAGACCACAGAGTATTCACAGTATTAAAAATCTCAGAAGAAAACATCAACATAAATTAGTCCAGGAAGTTAGATGCATTCTTTCCCACTACTAAATGTAGAGTATAAATGTCTTAACACAATAAATAAGAGCATGTGGTGAAGGCTATGTTAACCAGATGAATATATTTCAAAGGGTATGTAAAACCAGGACATTATACCCCATAATTGCGTTAATGTGCACAGCTATAATTTAATACAAAGTTATTTAAAAATATCATAAAAACATGTATACATGGCCAATTGTCTCCTAGGAGGAGGGTGGAGGGGAAGATTAAAATGACTGTTGGGAGGTATTGATGTTCTTTGTGTGTGGGGAGAAGACAATGCTTTATAATTCAATTGTGATGATGGCTTTACAACTCTGTGTCTATATTAAGAAACATAGAATTGTACACTTGCAAGGTTTATCTACTTATGTAAATAAAACTACTTGGAAATATTTTGAGGTACTCAAAATTATTACAGCATAAATAGTGCCTACATCATGCATATGCTGGAGAACAGTATAAAGCAGTGAACCCTCTCATATATATCACATATACAGTGAACCCTATATCTCTACTCACACACAGGCTACCAAGAATTGATAGGAAGGCCTATTGTTCCATGCAACCAAAGCTGTCATTTAGTTTTTCCTTAAGACAGAGTCTACTTCCTTCCCCTGGGTAGTGTGCTATAATATCATCATGGATAATCACAATCTCAAACTCTGGGGTTCTAAAGATCTTCTTTCTTTCTTTCTTCCTTTCTTCTTTTTCTTTCATTTTTTTTTTTTTTCTTAGTTTTTTTTTTTTTTTTTTTTTGTAGTTTTTTTTTGTAGTATACTGGAAATGGCATGATGAAACCTACCATTTTCAGTATATTGGGCCTGGGCTCTACCCCTTTAAGTCACAGTTGCTATATTGACTTTCTGAATTCTTGAACTTGAGACTGTGTGCTTGCTGGCTGTGAGAATGGATTTGGAACTCTTGACCTGGGCAAATCACCTGAGCACCATCCAAAGTTATACTTGGTTGTATTGTTGTGGGACGGTTTGATTTTTCTTTTTCAGTTGTTGCATGTATGGAGTTGGGTGTCTCATGTGCTGGCATTTTTCCACACCAAATCTCAATCAAGAGTTGCTGATTCACTAAGATTAGACAGAGACCAGATGCAAACAATACAGAGCCACTCAGCACCAACACACTAAGTAAGTCCCCAGTGTCTCAGGCCATAGTACTATAAAGATTTTTTGCAAAGATGTAGGGGAAAAGCTGAAGTTACCAGTCCCAGCTCTTTGTCAAAAGGCTGGTTAAACATTACTCTGTAAATCACCAACCCAATTTCAACTTATTAATTCACCTAGCCAAATTGTGAAATATAATCATCTAGAAAAACTGTTGAAATCAGTGGTAAAACCCTAGCCATATCAATAAGCAGAGTAGATCAACTCCCTCATGGAACAACGAGGTGAACACACCAGAAGATCTCATTCAAAAGGCTGAGATGTCAGAAATCAAATTTAATACTAGGATGGAAAATATGATAAATAAATAGGAGGTAAAATTGGAATTAGAAATTCAAGATGCACTTCAAATTTTGTCCCAAGAATTCAATGAATTCAAACACAAAGTCACCAAATATTTTTAAACATTGAGGCAAAAACTTGTATAACTCAAATATTTAAGAAATATAGTAGAATCTCTCAATAGCAGAATGGACCAGGCAGATAAAAGGATCTCTGACATTTTAAAGCTAAGCTTCAAACACTAAAAAGAGAGAGAGAGAAGTGGATGAAAAAAATAGATTGCTCTCTGAGAGCTCTGACATAATTTGAAGAAAACAAATATTTGTCTTATTGGAAGCCAAGAGGTTGCTTCTAAAGGCCCAGACACTCTACTACAAGATATAATCACAGAGAACTCTCCAAACATAGCAAGAGATACAAAAATTCAGACATCAGACAGTTTCAGAACCCAAGCATAACTCAACCCAAGCATCTCCCAGACACATTATAATCAACTTTGCCAAAGTTAATATGAAAGAGAAAATTTTGCAAGAAGCCAAACATAAAAAAAGCATAACCTACAAGCAGAAGAATATTAGAATGACTATAGGTCTATCTGCTGAAACTTTTTAATCTAGAAGAGTGTAGTCATTGACCTTTAACCTCCAAAAACAAAATAATTTTCAACACAGTATCCTGTATCCAGCTAAACTGAGTTTCATTTATGAGGAGAAATTAAAAACTTTAAAGACATTCACATGTTGAAGAAATTTGCCATAAGAAAACCAGCTCTCCAAGATAATCTCAGACATATCCTCCATAATGACCAGCACAATCTTCTACCACCAAATTAAACTCACTGAAAAAATTTTTATCAAATTTCAATTTCTGCAGTGGCAAAAGGATTAAAATTGCTCACTATAATTTCAAATATATATATACCCCAAATACTACCAGACTTGACAATGTTCTCAATTAATGTGAATGGCTTAAATTGTCCTCTGAAGAGGCCCAAATTGCCTGACTAGATGCAAAACTCAGGTCACATATCTGTAAGAATCTCACCTTGCTGTTAAAGATAAATAAAGACTCAGGGTCATCTATAATTCAGATAAATGTCAATCATAAATAAAAAGGTGTTGCAATATTATTTCCAGATAAAAAGGCTTTAAATCAACAAAAGTAAGGAAAGATAACATGATGAGATTTTAATTATTAATATTTATACTGCCAATCAGAATGAGACTCAATTTATAAGAAAGACTCTGACATGGACAATAATATTTCCTCCCGAACCATAATAGATGAAGATTTTAACAAGCCATTGGCAATGTTGGATAGATCCTCCAATAAGAAACTAAGCAAAGGGTGGAGTCTGGGGCTCAGTTGGTATGGCACTGGAACGTTATGCTAATGGTGGAAGGTTCAAACACCACCCTGGCAAAATTGTAACAACAACAAGAAAAGCTGTTCATTGTTTTAGGTGACTATAGTCCCAGCTACTTGAGGGATTGAGTCAAGAGAATAACCTAAGCCCAGGAATTAATTTTGTTGTGAGCTGTGTAAAGACACAACACTCTACCAAGTATATAAAATGATACTCTGTATCTATAATAAATAAATAAACAAAACAAATCAAAAAAAGAAACAAATTAAACAAAGTTAAGTAATATGTATAGAATTGACATTTCTTAAACTGATAGAGTTTTCCAAAGAAAACTCACTGTCAATATCATCTAGAATGTATTAAATTGAAATTGTTTCCACTTACATCAGGAGCAAGTCAAGGTTGCCTATTGTCTCCACTGATTTTTAACAGTGTAAGGGATGTAATAGCCATGAAAATTAGGCATGAAAAAGCAATCAAGAGTGTATGTATTTGGTCAGAGGAGATAAAAATTTCACTTTTTGTAGAAGATATAATTGTATATCCAGAACAACCAAGGGATTCAACTAACTCTTATTAGTGAACAAGGAATACAAAAACATCTCAGATTACAAAATCAATACTCAGAAATCTGTAGGCTTTATATAAACCAACAATAATCAATTTAAAAAAAATTTAAGGACTCTATTCCTTTCACAGTACTGCCAAAGAAGATAAAATGGAATTTACCACAGAAAGAATGTGAAAAATCTCTATAAAGAGAACTATGAAACTCTAAGAAAAAAAAAAATAGCTGAAGTTGTTATGAAATGGAAAAACATACCATAGTCATTGATGGGAAGAATCACCATTGTTAAAATGTCCATACTACCCAATTCAATATACAATTTTAATACAATAACAATTAAGCACTACCGTCATACTTAAAAGACCTGAAAAAATAAATACTTCATTTTATTTTGAATCATAAAAAAACTTAAATAACTAAGACATTACTCTAAAATAGAAAGAAAGCAGAAGCAATCACGCTTCCAGATCTCAGACTATACTATATATTGATAGTGATCAAAACACCATGGTAGTGGAACAAGAACAGAATGATAGATCTATAAAACAGAATAAAGAACCAAGAGATGATTGCGGCTACTTACATCATTTAATCTTCCATAACCTAATTAAATATATTGAGTGGAAAAAAGATTGTTAGTTAACAAATGGTGCTGGGTAAGCTGGCTTGTGACCTGGCGAAGACTGAAACTGGACACATACTTTCACACTATTAACTAATAAAGACTGTCCTTTGATTAAAATTTTAAACTTAAGACATGAAATTATAAGAATACTATAATAAATTGCAGAAAATACACTTGATGAATTGGCCTGGGCAAACACTTTCTGAGATAAAATACCTGGGCAATTGCAGCAACACCAAAAATACGTTGCTGGGATTTGATAAAACTATGTTTTCCATTTCAAAAAGCTTTTGCACAGCCCAGAACATAGTAAAAGTAAGCAGCCATCTTTCAGAATGGGACAAAATATTTTCAAGTTATGTCTTAAAGGTTTAATAACCAGAATTTATAGCAAACTAAAACTTATTAGCAAAAAAGGAACAAGTGATCCCATCGCAGTATAGCCAACTGACTTGAAGATAAATTTCTCTGAAGAAGAAAGATGCACAGCCAACAGATATTCATCCTTAATAATCAGAGAAATGCAAATCAAAACCACTTTGAAATATCATCTAACTCTAGTACAATGACTCCATATCACATATCCCAACAACATAGATGTTGACATGCATTTTAAAAATAAAGGAACACAACTTCACTGTGCATGGGACTGCAAACTAATGTATTCCTTTAGAAAAGGTGTTCAGATATCAGTCATGAATCTATAAATAAACCTGTCATTTGATTTTTAAATTCTGTTAGCTATATATTCAGAAGAACAAAAATAATGATATAACAAAGATATTTGCAACAGAATGTTTATTGTACCCCAATTTATAATTGCTACATCATGGAAAAAGCTGAAGAGCCCATTCACACATAAAAGAATTAAGAAATTGTGGTAAATGTACACCATAGAATATGATGAAGCCTTAAAAAAATATAAAGACTTAAAAAAGTAAAAACACAAACAAACAAACAAAAATAGACACCTTTCCACTTTCATGACTACATGAAACTTATTCTCTGGAGTAGGTGAAACTAAAGGCAAGTTCCACAATGCTTTTCTGTCTTTTGTATTTTAGTAGAAACTGGGTGTGTGATCAAGGCTCAGGGTATTTTGCTGATGCTTAGCTTTGTCTCCAAACGTGAGCTCAGGGGATCAGGCCACCTTGGCCTTCCAGAGTATTCAAAATTTTCACAGGTGTGAAAAAAGTCACTGAACTCTAATTAAGAAATGACCTATTAGGGGACATGAAGAGTGTCCAATCATCAGGTCTCGGTACACATATGTATTATTTCAGAAATGTTTTGTATATCCACTGTGGCAGATATAACCACAATTATGCATGGGTCTCTTTTTTGGTTTGCAGGTTTCATTAGTGACTGTACATTGAATGTTTGACTAAAATAATTCTTCTACTTCATATATAATCATGAGACAAACATTTGGTCACTCTTGGCCCAGAGGTCAAAAATGTTGCAACTTTCAAGATAGGTGGATATTTCTCATGATTATCATAAATAACTTCAGGTATGCTGTACACTACTGGACACACTGCCTAACCAGATTTGAGAGAGTACCATCACTGAGCAAAACAAGCATGATCTACACACAGAAATAAAATCTAATGAAAATTAGAACTGCAAATTTTGTAATTTCAGATATCTAAAATCACTATCTGATCTTCGTGCTCAGGTTCTTGTTCTGTAACAATGGAGGGAAGCAATAGGGTATAAACTATACACTTCCACTTGCAACTCAATAACATAAAAATAAAAGGAAAGAATGTTTAATCCCATTGGTGGATATACAAACATTTAGAAACAGAAATTGAGTATGGAGAACAGACTCCACACTTTTGTAACAGTTTGAACAAAATAAAAGCAAAAAAATATCCACTACACATGCTTATCAGGAATAAGGTAAGTTTAAAAATCGTAAGTCATCTTCTCCAGGAGATTATGAAAATCAACTTTCCAGACATGCCAAGAGATTTTGAATTTCAAATAGCTGACAGTTCCAGAACTCCAGTATGACTCGACCCAAACAATATATTCCCCAGACACTCATGATCAATTTCACTAAAGTTATTATGAAGGAGAAAATTCTGAAAGCAGCCAAACAAACAAACAAACAAAAATGAGACTTTGGCTCAATACATTAATGGAGAACACAATTGGTAGGGAACTTAGCTCTCATTTTTACTTTTGAGCATGCATCTAGTGTGAAAAATTTTCTCTATATTAGATGTCAAATAGAGAAATGATTCTCATATTGGGAAATGGTTTTCCAACAACCTCTATTAATCAAAAATTTTATCTAACACTGTGCCTTTGATATTCTAGATTTTTGTAGTCACTGAAAACTTGCTACACAATGATATTATTTTAATAGACAGGGTCTCAATATATTGCCCTAAGTTGAGTTTCTTGGCATCATACAGATCACAGCAACCTTCAACTTCTGGGCTTAGGCAATTTTCTTCCCTCAGCCTGCTGAATAGATGGGAATACAGCACCAGTTACATTGCTCTTGGTTGCATATTGGCCATAGATGTGTTTGAACCTATCATCTTCAGTGTAGGGGGCTAGTGCCCTTCCCACTGAGCCACAGGTACTGCCACATCACACAGTGAATTCTTGACTCACATAAAGTTTTTCATTTGAACACTAAAAAGTCTAGAGTATACACTCCACCACTTTTGTTCTCCTTACATCTGGGCCAGTATTTTTTCCTTGCAATCTGTCTGAGCTGAAGCAGCAGACATCACTGGAGAACACGTACCCATCAGATCAACGGACAAATAACTGATTTCAAACCCACTTTTTGACACATTTCCCCATGCACAGGAACCACAATAAATCTTCTAATTTATGTAATGCCATATTTCATCTGCCTACTGATCTCACCTCCTACTTTGGCATTTAGAAACTACCTTGCAAATTTATTTTCTTTCTTTCTTTCTTTCTTTCTTTCTTTCTTTCTTTCTTTCTTTCTTTCCTTCTTTCTTTCTTTCTCTTTCTCTCTTTCTGTCTTTCTGTTTTTCTGTCTTTCTTTCCTTCTATTATTTTTCATGATACAGACTCTCACTATTTTTTCCCAGGCAGAAGTGTCATGGCATTAGTGTACCACACAGCAACATCCAAACCTTGGGTTGAAGGAATACTCCTGGCTCATCCTCTGAAAAGGCTGAAACTAAAGGCAATAACCAGAACTCTTTTTCTTTTTTTAATTTTAGTACAAACTGGGTGTCTGATAAGGACTGAGGGTATCTTGTATCTTTCTGTTACTCAGCTTTATCCCCAGACCCTGAGCATAGGGGATGAGCCCACCTTGGCCTCCCAGAACAATAAACTATTGGAGTCATGCATGGCAAAAGGCATTCAGATGTGCTTGAATATGAACTTATCATGGAACGTGAGTAGTATCCAATCTGCAGGCCCCAGTGAAACAGGGGTATTATGTAAAGACTTTTATATCCGTGGTGGCAGATATCACAATTATGGACACAACTTTTTAGCTTTAGCAGGTTTCTTTAGAGATTGTTTATTGATAGTATGATCCAAAATAACTTTTCTAGTTCCTAGGTAGCCAAGAAGCCAAAAGTTTGAACACAACGGAATGGAGGTTAGGATTGTTGAAAATTTGAAGATAGGCTCATATTTTTTTTATTTATTAAATCATAGCTGCATACATTGATATGATCATGGGGCATCATACACATATCATACATTCACCGACCATTTGAAACATTTTCATCACAATAGTTAACAGAAACTTCCTGGCATTTTCCCAGTTACCGTGCTAAGACATTTACATTCCACATTTACTAAGTTTCACATATACCCTTGTTAAATGCCCCGCAGGTGTAATTCCACCAGTACTGCTCCCTCCCCCCACCTCCCCCCACCATCATCTCCTTTTCCCCCTTTCCTCTATTCCTAGGATGTAACTGGGTTATAGCTTTCATGTGAAAGCCCTAAATTAGTTTCATAGTAGGGCTGAGTACATTGGGTACTTTTTCTTCCATTCTTGAGATACTTTACTAAGAATAATATGTTCCAGCTCCATCCATGTACACATGAAAG